>OY856409.1:60928400-60993400 GCA_963693085.1 Alisma plantago-aquatica
GGCTCATGTGATGAACCGATCGGCTGAGCTTGGTGAGTCGATCGGCTCATGGACAGGGTGAAGTGATTTGTTCAAGTGTTGAAATGATCAGTTCAAGTCCAACCGAGCAAGTTGGGAAAGTAAGATTGGCAAATACCAATCTGAAACAAAAGAAGAAAAGTCAATCGGGAACTGAACAGGACCACGAACTGACCGTTTCAGAAGTGAACTGACCGTTTCATGGGTCCCAACCGATCAGTTGATGTGTCAACCGACCGGCTCAGATCCCCAACCAACCATTTCAGTTGTGAAGTGATCGGTTCAGGTTACGCAGTTGGTTGTTTTTGTGGAAAATCTTGAACCCTTCTACTCCTGCTTTAGTCCCGCATTGCCCGGGATAGAGAACCCTGTCCCATGACCTTCCTATATATAGGGGTATTGGGGGTTTCTCAAAGTACAACTCAGTGAAACCAGTTGCTCTGTGAAGTTGTCATTCTCTCTGGTTTTGGTAATCGAGAGAGCCTGAGCAAGTGCTACCCGATAAGGGAGGCACAACAAGGGAAAGACAACTGCAGAAAGCAACTGGTGGCAGGAGAGTGTGTTGGCGACTAGTACACCGACAGGAGGGTGCGACTCCTTCTGATTCCTTGTGAGACAAGGAGATCGGAGTTCCAGGCAGTCCGTGTGGACGACTACAGAGGCGGGAGACCTCTGCCGCTCGGAGGACTACTGTCAATCCCCACAGTCCCGGTGAGACCAGGAGTCGTTAGTCCCGGTGCGACCAGGAGCTGCACAGACACCGTCCAAGACTGGAGGTAAAGACCACTCAAGGCGCGAGGTACTATCGCCGAGCAAGCCTCGGGACAAGGTATGCATTCACAAACCATCTTTCCTATTGTATAGACGTTGACGTGATTCCTTTTGTTCTAGGTTTTGGGAGAAATTTTTGTTTCCGCTACTTCTCCGCCTCCCTTAAAACCCAACAATGGTATCAGAGCCACGTCAACTGCTCTATATTTTAGGATTATCGATATGATCGATTTTGGTTTGTCTCCTTTATTTATTGCATACGAAGCAAATAAAATTGGCTTTATGCATGTCCAATCCACAAATCTCTAATATACATATATGATATGTAATATTAATGCACTCGATATGCGTCACCCTTAAACGAGTTTTGTGGTGGATGTGTAGCATGGTTATGGCCTGTAAACCCTATATTTGTGTGTGGTTGTATGTGGTTGCTTGCATCTTAGTCTGCGCACTGATTCCCTTTCTCCTATTCCTGATGTAACTCGAAATAATTCGATATTTCTTTTCCTACCTTTGCTCCCCCTAAATGTAACTCGGGGTTTCACAATTCAATTGTAAATAGGATAGATTTTATTTCTTGTTATGTCAAAGAATGACGGACGGCCTGAGACGATCGGTTCAAGGCGTGAACTGATCGGTTGGTGTTCCAGACGATCGGTTTGAGGAGTGAGACAAGTGGGTGGTGACCTGAGGAGATGCACGACGATCGGTGAACCGATCAGCTGGAGGCGCCAGTCGATCGGCTGGGGGCACCCGAACAACTAACTTGATGGAGAGTCGATCAGTCATGGAGATGAGCTGATCAAACCCAGAAAGGCAGGCACAGATTTCATCTTGTTTAGGTTGCATGTGATGTAGACCTAGATGACCGTTATTTCTCTTGGCTCGAGGAATCACAATAGGATGGCCATAATCATTGCTTTTATCATTTTGCATGTTTTCTGTGGGATATAGTATGTATATGATACATACTATATATTGTGGTGATTGGATATGTATATGTATATGTATATAAAAACCAAATCCCTCATTAAACATTAAATTTTTAGATGCCTTCCAAAAGTGACACATGTGAAAAGCTTGATTGACCAAGTGTGGGCACGCCCTAGCGTGGTGCACCGTCTATCTTGTGAAAGCGTGAAGGATGAATGTGTGAGTCTGCCCTAGCAGGGTGCATATTCATCGTGTTGGGTTTGGGTCAGACTTAACAAGGTGATCGAGTTGGGATCTAGTACCTTGAGGCATGGAGATGATCATGGCAAAGAGTTGCATATGACATCTTTCAAGAGTTGCATATGATGCAATTGGCAAGAGTTGCCTACCTGGGAGATCTGAGTTGTGGGAGACATCCCTAGCTGGTCCATGGCTCAGAGGATTTTAGGATCTTGACCCACTAGAAAATTGTGCGTTGCAATCTTCTGAATTGATGGTGAGGGCTGTCAATTTGAATCAAAATAGTGGGAGCGGTAATTAATTAAAGGCCTAATTGACTATTGTCAAATTTTATTCAAATCAAATCAAAAGGAGTTTTGACAAATGCAATTTTCTCTTGTAGAATAGAAAAAGAATCATCTTTTAAAATGGGCAAATTAATTGAGAATAAATTCCATAACTGGTTGAGGACTGTGAGAAGTGTTCTTCACAATCCAGATATACCAGGAGCCTTTGAATCAACTCTATGTACGCTTAAAGCGTTGGTGAAGAAGAAAGAAAGTTCATTGATAGAGATCAATGGAACGAAAGGTAAGGGAGAGAAGGGTTCTCTCGCCAAACCAATTTCTTCTACATGGAGAGGATGGAAAGAACGATGGAAGAAGAAGTCAGAGATGGAGATCTCTACTTCTGGTGTATATGTGATAGAGATTAACTTTACTACTTCTTCATCATGGGTACTTGATACCGGATGCGGATCTCACATTTGTTCAAATGTGAAGGATCTTAAGAGAAGTAGGCCTTTGGGGAAAGGTGAGGTTGACTGCGTGTTACCAATGGGGCAAGAGTTGCCGCCAGTGCCGTAGGAACCTATGAGTTAACTCTACCAAGTGGGCTAATAATAGAGTTGAAGAACTGCTTTTATGTACCTGCCATAAATAGGAATATCATTTCCATCTCTTGTTTGGACAAAGATGGATTTGAATTTCTTATTAAGAATGGAAAATGTTCCATTTCTAAAGATGGGATCTTTTATGGAAGTGCCCTAATGTCTTATGGTCTATACTTGATAGATTTGGAGACAAGTGTATACAACGTAAACACCAAAAGGCAAAAACTCAAGGACTCAAACAAAACATATCTTTGGCATTGTCATCTAGGGCACATAAATGAGAAGCGCATTTCTAGACTCCATAAAGATGGTTATGTAGACTCTTTTGATTATGAATCAATAGAGACATGTGAATCTTGTTTATTGGGAAAGATGACCAAGACTCCCTTTTTAGGTAAAGGTGAGAGAGATAGTGATCTATTAGGACTCATACATACTGATGTATGTGGGCCTTTTAGAACTAATGCTAGAAATGGGTGTCAGTACTTCATTACCTTCACTGATGATTTCAGTAGGTATGGCTATGTGTAACTAATGAAGCATAAGTCAGAAACCCTTGAAAGGTTTAAGGATTTCATGAATGAAGTACAAAACCAACTTGGTAAAAGTATTAAGGCACTTCGATCCTATCTAGGTGGAGAATACTTAAGCCAGGAGTTTGAGGACCTTCTGTGAGCCTGTGGTATTGTATCACAATGGAATCCGCCTGGAACACCACAACATAACGGTGTGTCTGAAAGAAGGAATCGCACATTGTTGGATATGGTGCGATAAATGATGAGTTTTGCTGATCTTCCGATTTCCTTCTGGGGTCATGCTCTTGAAACTGCCGCGTTTACACTTAACCGTGTACCACCTAAATCGGTTCAAAAGACACCATATGAGATATGGTATGGGAAGCGTCCCAATTTGTCTTTTATGAAGATTTAGGGTTGTGAGGCTTACGTCAAGAAAATGTTTCCTGATAAGCTTGGACCCAAATCTGATAAATGTTATTTTGTTGGATATCCCAAGGAAACGAGGGGATATTACTTATACCACCCTACTAACAACAAAGTGTTTGTTGCCAGGGATGCTGTATTCCTAGAGAAGGAATTTATTTCCAAAGAAAACAATGGGAGGAATATAGAGCTTGAAGAGGTTCAAGCCCAAAAAGAAAACATTGGACTGGTAGATGTACGAGAGGAATATGAAGATTCACAAGGTGTTGTAGAATCTCATTCTCCTCAGGTAACACAAGGACCTCATAGATCTAGTAGGATCCGCCTTGAACCTGAGAGGTTTGGATACCTTGTGACTCAGGAAGGTGGAGAGTTGATCATAGATGATGATCCAACTACCTACATAGAGGCTATGGGGGGACCAAATTCTGAGAAATAGCTTGATGCAATGAGATACGAGATGGAATCCATGTACTCCAACAAAGTATGGACTTTGGTGGAACCACCCGAAGGGGTAAAACCCATAGGGTGCAAGTGGGTCTTTAAGAAAAAGACCGACATGGATGGCAATGTGCAAACTTATAAAGGCAGATTGGTTGCGAAGGGATTTCGACAAGTTCAAGGTGTTGACTATGATAAAACCTTTTGTCCAGTTGCCATGATTAAGTCCATCAGGATCATGCTTGTTATTGCAGCTTATTATGACTATGAGATTTGGCAGATGGATGTTAAAACTGCATTCCTTAACGGGAATATAAATGAGGATGTGTACATGACACAGCTTGAAGGTTTTGTAGATCCAAAGAATTCCAATAAAGTCTGTAAGCTACAAAGGTCAATCTATGGATTGAAGCAAGCATCTCGGAGTTGGAATCTTTGATTTCATGAGGAAGTCAAAGTGTTTGGCTTTATTCAAAATGAAGATGAACCTTGTGTGTACAAGAAGGTTAGTTGGAGCTCGACCACGTTCCTCATATTGTATGCGGATGACATACTTTTGATGGGGAATGATGTCTTAGCCTTAGAGAAGGTAAAGACTTGGCTTGGGAATACTTTCTCAATGAAGGACTTAGGAGAAGCATCCTACATTCTAGGAATTAAGATCTATAGAGATAGATCTAGAAGGCTTCTCGGACTAAGTCAGAGCACGTACATTGACAAAGTTCTGAAGCGGTTCAGCATGGAGAACTCAAAGAGAGGCAACATCCCCATGCTACATGGAGTCACCATCTCTAGAGCTCAATGTCCCCAATCTTGTGAAGAGAGGGAGTGTATGAATGGGATCCCATATGCATCAGCCATCGGATCCATCATGTACGCTATGTTGTGCATACACCCAGATGTCTCGTATGCTCTAAGCATGACGAGCAGGTACCAGTCAGATCCTGGGGATGCTCACTGGACAACCGTAAAGAACATCCTCAAGTACTTGCGAAGGACTAAGGATCAGTTTCTTATTTACGGCAGCGAGGAAGAGCTGGTTGTAAAGGGTTACACTAATTCCAAACCGATTAAGATGATTACAGATCGTAGTCAGGTTTTGTATTTTGCCTTAATAATGGAGTTGTGAGCTGGAAGAGTTCCAAGCAAGAAACAGTTGCCGATTCTACTACAGAGGTCGAGTATATTGCTGCTTCACATGCAGCAAAGGAGGCTGTGTGGATCAAGAAGTTCATTTCTGAACTTGGTGTAGTTCCCAGTAGTTGTGATGCAATTGAGCTTTATCGTGACAATAATGGAGCTATTGCACAAGCTATGTATGCCCATAGAGAAAGTCATATGATGATTGTAATGGGATACTTTGTAAATGATTTGAATAATAATAAAGGCAATTTCCGATCTATATGTTTAAACTGTTTCTGAGATGGTGGTGTAACATGATAGATGTCTAAAGAATGGTCTTACTCAATGACGTATGCTTTTAGGTTCAGGACCTAAACGATGCGATCATATGAATGTTAAGAGTATACAATCTTGTTTAGTCCATAGTCGGTTGTTATTGTGGAAATAACCATAGACATCAATAACACTAAAGACTAGATTATGTGTTGGTTGATGACAGAATCTCATTAGTCATGATATAGTGATATCAAACCAAGCACATAGGTTCTTGTTAGAGAACAAGGTACCGAACATACCCACCGTGAGAGTGTCACATGGAACCATGACTTGGTAGTCACAGTCATCTTTCACAGTGATGGTGGTGAGTGTGATTCTTAGACCTGAAATCGCTACACTCAACACATGTCGTTGGGTACACTTTGACATCATCAAACGCAGTCCTGAAACATGGGTTGTTATAAAGGTGATGATTGTGTGGCTTTGACACATGGGGCTTTTGAGGGGTGAGTGATAGATATGGGATTTGTCCCTCCTAAGGGAGTTTGATGTCCTTGGACACTTGATGAGTAGGATTGAGAAAGGCATGCGCATGCACGTGTGAATCAATATGTGATATTGATGTCACACGCATCTCACCCAATCTGCTCTGAGATCAAGGAAATGAATTAACATTGACAGGATGATTGTTCCATGCCTCGAGTTCATTCAGGATATCAGTGAGGAAGGGATTATACATTCATTGTAACACCATTCACGGATTGTAGGATTGAAAGTTGTTCTCCAACTTTCTATTTCACTTGGGTAGCACTGATGTGTGACTAGGCACCGCTCTTTTCTTGTGAATTCATAAGGGTTATGGACTTTCACTGCCAACGTGAAATGGACCTGTAGGGTCACACACATAGGATTTAACCTGGAATAGGAGTTTGTCCACAAACATGTTTAGATTGATTACTAAAGGAGTTTTGTTACAACCCCAATTTTTGGGTTCATCTGGTGAGAAATGTAATTTCTCATATTAAAGATAATTGAACAAAGAATGGTATAATTGGTTTTGAATGCATGGATTTTGTTTACAATAGCCTTGATTTTTGTGTTGTGGGCTTTATTGGCTATTGGGCCCAAATAACAAGAAAATTCAATTAGTGAATAAATAATTGAATATTTGAGAAAAGAAAAATGTGGAAACCTCTAGAAGGAAAATCCAAAGAGGGATTTCGTGCCTCTTGGGTTCCTTGGGTTCCAAGGAGTCCAAAGTTGCATAAAGAGTGCAATAAGAAAAGAAAAAATTAATTAAGTATTTCTTTATTAAGAAAGAAATTGAAAATAATGATAAAATGTGGAAAACAAGTGAAAGGAGGTATAATTGAGTTATCCTTTGAGGAATTTCGTATCCCAAGGATTCCTAATGATAAAAGGAATACCAACGAGGAAAATAAAAGAGAAATAAAGGGAAATACTCAAAAAGGAAATATTTTAATGAGAAATAAACAAGATAATGTGAAATAATGCATTTAGATGTATCTAAAAGGATAATAAGTATCCTTGAAAATAAATTTCGAAATAATAGAGTTTCTTAGGATCCAAGGAGTCCCAATAAAGAGGAAAGAAAGAGAAAATACTAAAATTGCAAAATAAAAGGATAATGTGATACATTATTAATGAATTTTGTGTTGTTTTTCAAAAGGTGGTATTTTCTATTAAAAGAAAACATCATTTCGTGACAAATAACTAAAAGGCAAGAATAAAGAGAGTAAGGATTTTCGTATTCCAAAAATATTCAAGAAATAATGAATATCAAGGGGATCTTTTAAGAGAGAGAAAGAGACTTGTTTCTCATTATAGGAATAGGATTCCTAATAGGAGAGGACTCCTTTCCTCTTAGGTGGGCATCTTAGGGCGAGGACATACTCCCCTATAAAAGGGGTGGAACCCCTGGTTCGAAGTTAAAAGAGATCCCACGCTCTTCCTCTTTTTCTCTATGTGCAAACCCTAGTCGAAAGTAGGGATCTATCCCTGGAGCAACGAAGGTTTGTCTTGCAGTCTTGATGGGGGCAGCAAACCTCCACGACACCCTAGGATGAATCAGACGTCCACTCGAGCCCTTGCCTTCGAGCAGCTGGGGCCGTAGGTCTGCAAGGTTGCAGCAGACGCAGTAGCGGAACACGGGCGGATGTAGCTTAGGAACAGCCATTTCGACCATGGTTTGGAAGTGCCTCGCGTGCGCTAGGGAAGGGCGGAGGCAACGACACCCTCCCTGGTGGCCGACGAGGTCAGGAAAAGGAGGAGGCATCGCTCCCTCGGCCGCTAGGGCGGCAGCAAGCAGTTGCCTGAGGTTGAAGAAGGAAAGAGTTGCGTTGGACGGTTATGCCCTCTACAGGCTGAAGGGAAGATTGGCTTAAGTGGGGGCAAGATCATAATTCCGTTATAAAATCAAAATCGGCGGGTTGCAAGCAATGAGGAACACGTGGCGCTTGCTGAGTGGTCCAAATAGGTAATTCTTACAAAATTCATAACTAATCATTGGTAATTCCGATTAGGACAAGCAATATATGAATTTTGATCAGAAGAACACAAGATATCCAATAAAAATAGTTTTACAGCTTGAATCTGATCATAGTTCGAAATGTAGTGTAAATTATCATCTTTAATGAATTAAAGATTAATATGTTGAAATGAATAGAGTGTTTAATAGGGTTTAATGGATCATTAGAGTTTATGTTAACCTATTAAATGTAAAAAGGTACATTATGTTCAAAAAGGGAGAACTTTGCACGTGATTAGTCTAATTTAGAGGTTATGTGCTTAAATATGCTTGAAATTTGAAAAGGACATAAAGTTATCATCTTTAATGATTTAATTAAGAAACAACCCTTAGATTTGATGATAGATGGACTTAATGACATTATTCAAGATGATATTAACCTGTTGTTAATAAAAGTGAAAATAGGATCTAAAAAGATGATTTTTTTATATAATTGGCTTAATTTAGGGTTTCGTGCATGATTATGCATTAATGAGCTTGAAAACCCTAATTTAGATGAATATGTCTTTTAATTGTTTTAATTGTTCAAATCCATGAATAAATAGGGATATGATGATCCTAAGTCAATTTGGGTATAAAAGACTATTAAAATGGATAGTTGAACAATTAAGGTTTATACGAGTAGAAAAGAGTGTTTTAGGGTTTGTTGACCTAAAAGGGATAACGTTTGAGAAATTGATCTAAGAAACCCTAATGAATATTAATGAAACCCTAATGCAGAATAGAAACCCTAGAAAGTGAATCCAAGTCAATAAAGTAGATTCTTGATAAAATGTGTAATAAATAGAGTGCATATTCTTTTCAGGAATTATGTGATGATTGAATCGCTTTCTTGGATTTCATTCTTGGTTGGGTTTACTTAATGCTTGTGAAATCATCAAATGAGGTATGTGGTTACGCTTATGAATATATCGAGTTAGTTTTCTGAAGTTTTCATCGATGACTTGGAATAAATTGTTGGATGAAATTTAGTTCATGAAAACTATAATGTGGCTATGACTATCGCATAAGATATGTGCCTACTAGCTCAGATCTTGGTCCCCTCTGTGGCTTAACGGTTGACCTAGTATATGGCTACCTAGAGGGTAGGTCCATCAGGTCATTGAATGACTTAGTATATGGCTACCTAGAGGGTAGGACCATCAAGTCATATTGAGTTAGATATTGGGCTACCTTTGGGTAGTGCCATGTGACTCTATTACCCTATGTATTGGCTACCTGTAAGGTAGGACCATGGGGGTAAAGATCTACCTTTATAGAGGTATCATATAAGTCCACTGCAGGGACATCACAGATTGAGTAGTATGGATTAAAACGTAATCTTGGTTGTTAAATGATTAATTGAATGATTACATTGTTAAGAATAATTGCATGATTAGTGTTCCCCCCACATACCAGCTTCGGTTGACCGACGTTTTGTTTGTCGGCGTTTTAGGTACGAGTCAAAAGAACAAACAGTAAATCATCATATTGGGAAATAAATGAAGTAAAATACAAGGAGGATTAGTTAGAGTAGAATCCTTAAATGGATAGAAGTTAAGAGATCCAAGTTTTCAAAAGAGAAAAAAAGGGTATGCAAAAGTTTATTTTCTTACAGCTTTTCAGTTTAGTCTGTTAAAATTTAATAATTGTTCTTGGTTAATTGTCGAACCTTTGATCTGGGTTATTGTTTAACGGCTCTGTCATTTCGGTCTCCCTTAATTGGGGGTTACTGGGAGGCGGGGTCGTTACATTTGGTATCAGAGCATAGGTTCCTCATTTAACCATTAATAATTATTAAATTTTACAAACTCCATAGAACCCAAGGGAGTTATTAGAGGATTATCTGAAAGACGGAGGTGTCTAGAAAAGGATCACGACTGGGGGCTGGTAATATTTTCCTCCGCACTGCTAGTCGGAATACGAGGACTCCCGGATCCGTGTGACTGCCTGGCCAAAGTCTTAGGATATGAATCTAAATAAGATACCTTTAGGAATTTCTCATCTTATTCATCCCTTCTCATCACAAATTCTGTTAAGGACCTTAAGGATTAGGGTTTTCTCTCTTCTCCTCACCCTCTTGAGGTATGGGTAAGGTTAATAAGGTGTAAGGAATCCTCCACCAAATTAATGAAAAGTATGTAAATAAGATGTCATGGACATAATCTTAATCGATTAAGCGCAAACTAAAGAATAGATACATGCTTAGGTCGTATGACATAAGTTGTCATTCCCTCAGAAGAGACCTGAGGCTAGACCTTCTTATTAGGAGGATAGATAAAGAGAGTTAGTCTTGGAGATAGAAATCTTCATTTCAAGTAGAGACCTGGCACATCCTCTGAGGATGATGTTAACCCTAACCCTAATTGAAGGTTAGAGAGTGAGATGGCATGATGAGTTAGACCAGGTGTTTGGATGGATATGCCTTGCATGCCTTATGAGCCATGAGAGGTTGGATGACTGAGTACCTTTGGCGACCCAACCCTGGAAAGGGTCGTGCATGTTAGAGTGAAGGATAGCTCCTTCATTGATGAGGTTAGAGAAGAACCTATGGAAACCCTATGAGCTTATATGAGCATGGCATAATATGCACCCAAATATGTATTAGTAGTGCGAGCAATAGGTTGAAACCCTAGCCAGGAGAATATGAAGGATGGCTTATGAGATATAGAGTTATGGATAATCTTGAGCAAACATAAGTTCAAGCATAGGCTTCACCATGTAGGGGTATGCTTGTGAGATTGATCCCTCTTGGAGAGAGAACCTCTCGTAGTAAGGTTGTTTGTAGGGTTGGCTCTAGAGAGAGCAGGAACCAAACAAGAAAGTTGGAAGCTTAGATTCCGAGACATGAGGAATAGTGGGAGTTGAGGATGATGCAACCTAAGTGGATGATAGTGGTTGCCTCATTCTTGATCCCTGGAGATGGATAATATCTTGGAGTCCTTTAGAGGAACCAAACCCTAAAGAGAGAGTAATGCTTCTTGTACCTATGTGCCTATGGTATAGGTGTTTACCTGCTAAGTGGAGACAAAGAGTGCCTTAGACTCTGAGGAGGTTTAAGTAGTGAGTTGTGGGGCTTTACACCTAATTGGTTGTTCTTGAGGAGGACTCAACTCAGAGGTGTTGCTCATATAAAAGGATCATGGGAGTACATGACATACCTGTGACATGCTCGATTTGGGGATAAAAGATTGAGCATGAAGTTGGATACCCAAAGGAGAACCTAGGGTTCCTAGGCCTAAGAGGGGAAGTAGGGTATCTGATGCTCATGATGAGATTTGAGTCTCTATAGTTCGAGAAAGACACTCCTCATGTGTAGAGGTAAAGGAAACCCCTTGAGTTAAGGGTATGTTTGATGAACCCCTCACGGCTAAGTTGATGACAAAGGAAAGTATGATCTTGATCCAGCATCGAGGAAAGAGGACAAGTACGACCTAGAAGGGTTCAGTAGGTGATCTGCTTGTGCCTTAATAGCTTGCTAGGGTTAAGTAGGCTCATGTGGATGTAAACCCTAGACCTAAGAGCTTTTGTGACCTTGTTGTCAAGAGATAGTTTTCCTCCCATCCTGGGAGAGGGACCCCTTTGGTAGGGTGTATATCAGTTTTGTTGGTTTAAGGTAACCTAAAAAGGTCTCATAGGATCTTGAGAAGCTAAGTGAAAAGTACATGGTATGAGGATGAACCTATAGACCCATAGATAACCATCTCTAATTGCATGTGGATGTGTTACCATGGAGGTAACCATTATGGGGCTTGACCAGGGTAGGCAGGTTGTCATGATCCCTATGAGTGGATAAAAGTCAGCCCATGAATGCAGAAAGAGAGATGACAAAGGCTTGGGTAAGGTTCTAAGTTGGACACGTACTATAAATGGAGAATCCTAAGTCTATCCTAGGGTCAGGTGGGGATAAGACCGATGGAAGTAGGAGTTGCCTAATTCCCTAGTTGCACATGACCATAGGGTTGGGAGGTAACAGCTATCATTGTCTAAGGGCCATGGGTTGGGAGATTGATCACCTTCATGAACTCATGGGACCCAAAGGGCATATGAATAGGGCACTCTCTGGATGCATAAGGGAAGAGGGATGACCCCAAAAGTGTTGGTACCCCATGGACCTAGAGGAGGTGACCAAGGATTGTGTTTGGACCAAGTAGTTTCAAGACTAGTTTTCCATGGAAGTAACTATGATATCAAGATGAATGTAATGTTGAGACATATGTGGCACGTTTCAACATTAGATTTAAATGTGTACTGGAAAGGTGGGATGTACCATCTCTACTCTTTTTTTTGGTCGGCAAAAAAAAACTCTGTTACTATAAATGATACCAAAACTTTAGGTATATGAATAAAACGCATCCCCTAACCCTTAACATGATTACACAAGAACAACTAAAAGACCTGACAACAACAAGACTTAAACAAAGATCAACCAAACAAAGGTACATACGTTCCAGGAGGAGGCAACCAAGAGAAACACACACAAAACATAAGATGATAGATCATCCGCCTACCCAACTAAGACACTTGATGCATGCCATTGTGGCATTAATTTTGGATAATGTTGCAGTCTTGATTTCATAGATTTTCTTTATTAATCGACTGACATGCAATAAAATAACTTCTATCACAAAGAAATTGTAAGTTGATCTTATCAATATTATTTTATTGAATTCTTATAATATTTTCCTCAATTTTTAGGAATGAATGAATATAAGAAGAGATGAAGGTAGGAGGCAATTCAGTTTCCCGCAATGCTGACTTAAATGCATACCTTGCACCAAAATTGACATAACTCTCACATCCTAAGGCGGAATTTAATGTTCAAATATGATTTGGAAAGGGAATTCAAAGGCCTACAGGAAAATCATATTTTCGGGCGCACTTTAAATTCTCTGGAGAACGGAAATTCACTCGAAATTGCTGCTGCGAGAATCTGCATTAAAGAAAGACAATCAAGAGTTTGTTGACTAGATCTGAAAATTCAAAAGGATGGCTCCCTCTCTTTTTCCCCCCTCTTTTTTTTGGATAGCCTACCCCTCCTTCTCCTATAAAAGGAGGGGCACTTCCTCCTCTCTGGGCATCTCGGGTTTTCTTATATTAGAACGATGAAACAATTGTTCTTGTAATCATCTTCTTATTCTGCAATAAAGTAGATCTCAGTTCAAGCATAACTCTTTCATATTTGTTCTCATCTTTTCTTTCCGCCTTGGTTTTAATCTTATTTCTCCGTTCTTTAATTCTGGAGCAAGGAACAAAGAACTAAGCCATTTTATTGTATCTAGCAAAAAGATTGACTCCTAATTTTGGGCTAGACTATGGCTTCAGTGCTTTCTTCCTCCGTCTCCCCTTTCTCCATGAGTGAGTAGACTTTTATCGAGGCAAGGGGAATAACCCCTTAGCCATGGTTTTAACGACTTCTTCTTAAACGACTAGATGGTAATCGATTTTAATTGATGATTGATCTTCGGATCGCATGTTAATCCGAATGGAAATGACCATGGAAATTCGGATTTAGAACAATAAAATCGATTACATAGACATTTTGATATGACCGTGGATTTTCGTCTTTTAGGATGATAAACTAGGAAACATGAGCACCAGGACCAATGGGCTCATGTGGAGTTTATCTCTTGTGAGTTTTTAATTCGCAAACCTTCTTCGAATCGTCGTCTAAGAAGTAGTTGTTATCGCCTAGGCTAAGGTGGTGAAAACCCCTACGAGCCTCGATTTTCCATCTCTTGATTTCAATCACCGACTTTCTTGCTTGCCTTTGCTTTCTTTAATTTTTAGTCTTTTCAATTCATATAGTTCTTTTTGTGCTAACAATAGTCTAAAATTTTCCTTGTGCAATTTTCTTTATTCTTGTTAGTGCATTTTCATTCATTTCTTAGTGTAATCAGCAACCCCAAAACTCGATTTTTTACATTCTCTTTCCAAATCTAAAAATACAAAAAAAAAAGTAATAAAAGTTCTTCAAAAATTTTGGGTTCTAAGAACAATCTCCAAATAGTTGTCCTGTGGGATCGACCCTTCTATACTACCCTTAAAACCGGAAGTAAAAAAGGTTTAAACTCTAGGATTAACCATCTTAGTGATTGATAGTGCAAAACGAAGATTATCAATTTGGCGCCATTGTCGGGGACAACGGATTGTTTTTTTCGAACCCCAAAAACAATTTTGAAAAACTTTTTTTCCTTTTTTCATACCTTCCGAGTAACATTCCGGAAGTGTACTCCTCTTTCTGCCGAGTTTCCATTACGGCAGTCCGTTTTTTCTGCACATGATTAACTGCTTTATTTGTGCATGCGACGCCCGAACGACGATTTTCAACCGTTCAATCTGGAAATAGAAAGGACCTTTCATCG
The DNA here is from genome assembly GCA_963693085.1 of Alisma plantago-aquatica. Classification (NCBI taxonomy): domain Eukaryota; kingdom Viridiplantae; phylum Streptophyta; class Magnoliopsida; order Alismatales; family Alismataceae; genus Alisma; species Alisma plantago-aquatica. The sequence continues at coordinate 60,942,909 of OY856409.1, forward strand.
TCGAAACCGTCAAAATCTAGCAACAATGAATGAAGACGAGGTCGCCCGTAGAATCGACCAAGCTCTCGCAGCTCAAAGAGAGCTCATCCAAGCCGAACAAGCAGAAAGAGAAGCCACTTTGCGAGCAGCCTTTAGGGCTGAACAAGAAACCATAGAAGCTGATAGGAGGGAAACTGAAAGGCAAAAACAATTAAAAGACTTTTTTGTCCCCAAAACAGCCTATGCACAACATCCTATTATACCCCCTGATATCATGGCTCCACAATTCGAAATCCGAACACAATGGATCACCATGCTGCAAACTCACCCCTTCTCTGGCAACAATGGGGAAAGTTGTCAAGATCACCTTCAGAAGTTTATTGACCTTTGCTCTTTGAACAAAATCCCAGGTGTCTCTGAAGATGCCATCCGCCTTAGGTTGTTTAAGTATTCCCTCTCCGGCCAAGCCAGTAGTTGGTACAACACCATGGAGAGTGAGGAACATGTCACAACTTGGGAGGTTCTGCAAAACAAGTTCCTTGAAAAATTCTACCCCCCATCTCTCACCTATGAACTTAGGGGTCAAATAACTCACTTTTCTATGTCCCCATGAGAGACCTTAGGTGAAGCCTGGAAAAGATTCAAGGATTTACTTAGGAAGTGTCCCCACCATGACATCTCTCAAGCCCAACTCATAGAGATTTTCTATCGTGGTGTTGATGATGATACCAAATTTTTTCTTGACTCCTCATCTGGAGGAAATTTCATGCATCAAAATTTAACTAGCGCATGGGAGGTAGTTAAATGGGCTTCCGAAACAAGGGCTAGAAGAGGGATTGGAGGAATCCTTAAGGTAGCCAAGGCAGAAGTTAATAATGATATCCAAAGCATAGCGGAAAGCCTAAAATTAATTGCCTTAAAACAAGATCGGTTAGAGTCATCCTTAGTCACCCTTAGGGAGTCACCCCAACAACTAAAAGCCATGGATTCCCTTTGTGGTATTTGCCAAGGATACGACCATACCACCCTCCACTGTCAATACCTCTACAACATGCCCACGCAACCTGAAGTAGGTCAACAACCAGAAGACCTTAATTCGATCCATACAATACCAAGCCAAGGTTACTACAATCCCAACCAGCCTAGAAATCACCCTGGCTTTCAGTATGGGAACCCTTCAGGTGCCGAGAACTCTACCCAACTTCAACAAAGGCCTCCCTACCCTCAAAGTTACAACCGACCACCACCTGGATTCCCATACAACAATCAAAGAAACTTTGGAAATCACCAAAATCGACAACCCTACCAGCAATTCCAAAACCTAAACCTTCCATCCCAAAATCCAAACCAACCTCAACCCCCCAAACCACCTCAAAACGCCGTCCCTCCTCCTCCCCCTAGTCATCCCAACTGGGCAAGCATAGAACAAACCCTCGTGGCCATTCAAGCCCATCAAAAGGCAACTGACGCACAGTTAGCCTGTTTGTTTTCCCAACAAAAACCTCCTACTGGGACTTTTGCAGGACAACCTGAAAACAACCCCAAACATCCTGAACAACTCAAAGTAGTCTCTACTCGTTCGGGAAAAGTGCACACCCCTTCCCCTTCAGAAAAATCTTCAGACCCACCTCTAGAATTCGAGGATGAGGACATGGTAGTTGTCGAACCCGAAGTCACACCTAAACCATCCATCCCCGAAACCCCTCAAGTGGAATATGAAGAACCAGTTTACAAACCCCGACCTCCCTATCAAGACCGCCTCAAACAAACAAGACTTGATGCCCGCTTCATGAATTTTATGGAAGCTATGAAAAAAATACATGTTGACATTCCCTTCCTTGATGCTTTGGCAGACATGCCCTCCTGGTCCAAGTATATGAAATCCCTCTTGACTAGGAAGTATGTTACAAAAGAATACGAGACTGTTAAACTTGCTAGAACTACCTCTGACATTATCCTAAGTAAGATGCCTAAAAAATAGAAGGATCCAGGTTCTTTTGGAATAGGATGTTACTTAGGTGACAATGCTTGTAGGAAAGGCCTAGCAGATTTAGGAGCTAGTATATCCATCATGCCATATAGTCTTTGCAAAAGGTTAGGATTCAATGATATGTTACCCACAGCCATGACCATCCAACTGGCAGACTCATCCACAACCAAGCCCATGGGGATCATAGAAGACATTCCGGTTAAAGTTGGAAATGATGCTTATGTACCTTGTGATTTTGTGATCATGGATATCAAGAAAGATTTACACTATCCCCTCATTTTCGGACGTCCCTTCTTAGCCACTGCTCGTGCCTTAATTGATGTTGAGGCTGGTACCATTGTGTTAAGACTAGGGAAGTAAAACCTAGAGTTTAGGGTGTTTGAAAGTATGAAGGGACCTAGCCTTGAGGAAGAAGTCTACCTCCTTGATTGCATTGATGAATTAAACCAATTAAGGCAAGAATGGGAATTTGTTGATGACCCCCTATGCACTGCTCTCACCATCCCCGCCGAATGTGATTTTGACAATGAACCATCAAATCAACTTAAGATTCACTTGGACAACTTTGAGGAAATCCCAAGTGCTGAGATTGAAGACCTTAAGATGATCTCCACCATAGAAGAACAACCTGAACCACCTAAGGCCCCAGAAATGAAGGCTCTTCCCATAGGTCTGGAATATGTGTTTTTGGATGAATAGCAATTATGCCATGTTATTATCAATTCTGATCTTACCATTGAACAGGAAACCATGCTTATGGGAGAACTTAGGAAAAGGAGAATAGCCTTAGGGTACAAAATGACGGACTTGGTTGGGATAGATCAATCCATTTGCATTCACAAAATCCCAATGATTGAAAACAGTAAACCTTCCCGATACCCACAAAGGAAACTCAACCCAAACATGAAGGAAGTCGTCTGTCTTGAAGTGATTAAACTTTTGACTGCAGGAATCATCTACCCCATCTCTGACTCTCCTTGGGTCAGCCCGGTCCAGGTCATCCCCAAAAAGGGTGGGACCACAGTCGTTAGGAATGAGAAGAATGAGCTTATCCCCACCCGTACAGTCACAGGGTGGAGGATGTGCATTGACTACAGGAAACTCAACAAAGAAACTAGGAAAGACCACTTCCCTCTTCCCTTCCTTGATCAAGTTCTTGAACGTTTAGCTCATCAACAATACTTTTGTTATTTAGATGGCTACTTGGGTTTTTACCAGATCCCCATTCATCCAGAAGACCAAGAGAAAACCACCTTCATATGCCCTTTTGGCACATATGCTTTTAGACGAATGCCCTTTGGCTTGTGCAATAGACCAGCCACTTTTCAAAGATGTATGTCTGCCATTTTTTCAGGGTTAACTGAGACTGTCATGGAGGTGTTCATGGATGATTTCTCTGTCTATGGAGATAGTTTCACTTCTTGCCTTGGGAACCTATCCCTTGTTCTTGACAGATGCATTGAGTCACATTTAGTCCTTAATTGGGAAAAATGTCACTTCATGGTCAAAGAGGGTATTGTTCTGGGCCATAAGGTGAGCAACCAAGGCATTGAAGTTGACCAAGCCAAGATTGAGGTCATCACCAAGCTTCCCCCTCCCACCTAAGTCAAAGACATCTGAGCCTTCTTAGGACATGCCGGTTTTTATCGGCGATTCATCCGTGACTTTTCCAAAATTACAAAACCTCTCACCAATCTTCTTCAAAAGGAGGTGCCTTTCCATTTTGATACGGCATGCATGGAGAGCTTCTTATGTTTGAAAAAGGCTCTCACCACCACCCCCATCATTCGTGCTCCTGATTGGGCCTTACCCTTTGAAATCATGTGCGATGCTAGTGATTTTGCTGTAGGTGCCATTTTAGGACAAAGAATTGACAAAAAACACCATGTCATTTACTATGCATCCAAGACCTTAGATGAAGCTCAGCGAAATTACACCATCACTGAAAAAGAAATGCTAGCCATTGTCTATGCTTTCGATAAATTTCGCTCATATCTTGTTGGTTCTAAGGTTGTTGTTTATACTGATCATGCAGTTATTCGTTACCTCATGACCAAAAAAGATGCCAATCCTAGACTCATAAGATGGATTTTGTTATTGCAGGAATTTGATCTAGAAATCCTAGACAAAAAGGGATTTGAAAATGTCATGGCTGACCATCTCAGTCGACTTATCTACAGCCCCATTGATGAACATCCCATAAATGAATCCTTACCCGATGACCAATTTCTCAAAGTTGACTCCCAATTTCCATGGTTTGCTGATTTTGTAAACTATTTAGCTGCAGGTGTATTGCATCCCGAGTATACGGGACACTCCAAAGCTAAATTTTTACATGATGTCAAAAATTACTATTGAGATGAACCTTAATTGTTTCGACTTTGTGCCGATGGTATATATCGTCGTTGTGTTTCCAATGAAGAGAGCATCGCCATTTTGGAACAATGTCACTCTGGCCCCTATGGTGGTCACATGAGTTCCCAAAAAACGGCTAGGAAAGTCCTACAATGCAGATTCTTTTGGCCCACCATCTTCAAAGACTCGTATGATTATGTGCTTTCATGTGACCAATGTCAACGAACGGGCAATATTTCTAAGCGTGACCAAATGCCTCTCACCTCTTGGCAAGAATTAGATATTTTTGATGTCTGGGGAATCGACTATATGGGCCCATTTCCTTCTTCTTATGGGTTTACTTACATTTTAGTCGCAGTCGATTACGTGTCAAAGTGGGTTGAAGCCATACCTACTAAAACTTGTGACTCAAAACCTGTTAAGAAACTTTTTAAAGATGTCATTTTTCCTAGATTCGGAGTCCCTCGCACCGTCATTTTTGACGGGGGATCCCATTTTTTGGAAAAAAGTTTTGAGGCTCTTTTAAAAAAATACGGGGTCTATCACAAAGTCGCCACTCCTTACCATCCTCAGACCAGTGGGCAGGTAGAAGTATCCAACTGACAAATCAAATCCATTTTAGAAAAGACTATTGGACGAACTAGGAAAGATTGGGCGTTAAAAATCAATGACGCCATGTGGGCATATCGCACTGCCTACAAAACACCCATTGGCACCACCCCTTTCAGACTGATCTACGGCAAGTCATGTCACTTACCAATAGAACTAGAGCACAAAGCAAGCTGGGCCATAAAAAGTTTGAATTTTGACCTTTCCATGGCTGGAGAGAAACGTTTTCTCCAAATGAATGAACTTGATGAACTTAGGATGAGTGCCTATGAAAACGCAAGAATCTACAAGGACCGAACTAAAATGTGGCATGATGGTCACATCAAGCGCAAAGACATTAGAGAAGGGGATCAAGTCCTAGTTTTTAATTCTAGATTACGACTTTTCCTTGGGAAACTTAAGTCGCGATGGTACGGCCCTTACATTGTAAAGTGTGCTTATCCACATGGTGCTTTTCTTCTTTGGGATAAAGTTCTGGGCGAGTTTAAAGTCAATGGGCATCGTCTCAAAAGATATATCACTACTGAAGATGTTCTCACTTCTGACTCAACTAAGTTTCCACCTTTACAGGATCTGAACCTCACTGACCCTTCACCTCCACCGCAGTGATTCTTCCCTCCATCTCGCTCTTAGAGTTTGCTCGAGTCGAGAAAAATTCTAAGTCTGGGGTGGGGGTGGGTGGTATGTAATCTACCCTTTATCTTCCCTTTTCAACATTTCTTTCTACATTTTATTTGTTTGTTTTGTTTACTTTCAAACATAAGGCCTTTATCTAGTCGGCCGAATGTTGTACTTTATCTCCAAAAATCAATTACATTATCAATTTTATTTCAAAAAACTTTGCAATATCAAGTTCCTTATGATCACGATAGCAAATCTTGGAAACGGTGGCAAGCCTTAGAGTATCAAATAGAATCAAATGCATATTTTCTTAATTTTAGCATTAGATTAACTTATTTGTTTTCACTCTTATATAATGTAGCTACATGTTTCTTCTATCTTATGCAACGACATTTCAAGCAAAAAAAAAGGGTATTTTGTTGCAAGGAAAAATAAATCGCATGCCAAACCCTAAGTCCAGGGTGGCATACCCTTCTTCCATACCCGACAAAGGGGCGTACCATCAAAAGATGCAAAAAAAAAGAGCACACAAAAAAAATTGTGGTCAATGTAATCACAAGTCCATGAAAAAGTATATCCCAAGTCGAATAGAGGAGGGATTTTTTCCGTCACACCTCAAATTCTCTATCCCAGTGCAGCAATCAACTCCTCAAAAAAAATATTTGAATGTCGAAACGCAAGTTAGATCGAAACTGTCTTTACAAAGTATAAGTTCAAAAACTTTAAGTTATGAAAAATATTTTCTTGAGAAACATAGTGCTTGCAATTTGTGGTTCTAGGAGATGGGTCGCTTGGCCATGAAAAGGATAGAAGAACTGCTAATCTAGGGAGGATGAACTTGTTATTTCAAAATTTTTTGAATCATTTTTATTTTTTTCAATTGCTTGAGGACAAGCACAACTTTAAGTCTGCGGTATTTTGATGCATGCCATTGTGGCATTAATTTTGGATAATGTTGCAGTCTTGATTTCATAGATTTTCTTTATTAATCGACTGACATGCAATAAAATAACTTCTATCACAAATAAATTGTAAGTTGATCTTATCAATATTATTTTATTGAATTCTTATAATATTTTCCTCAATTTTTAGGAATGAATGAATATAAGAAGAGATGAAGGCAGGAGGCAATTCAGTTTCCCGCAATGCTGACTTAAATTCATACCTTGCACCAAAATTGGCATAACTCTCACATCCTAAGGCAGAATTTAATGTTCAAATATGATTTGGAAAGGGAATTCAAAGGCCTACAGGAAAATCATATTTTCGGGCGCACTTTAAATTCTCTGGAGAACGGAAATTCGCTTGAAATTGCTGCTTTGAGAATCTGCATTAAAGAAAGACAATCAAGAGTTTGTTGACTAGATCTGAAAATTCAAAAGGATGGCTCCCTCTCTTTTTTCCCCCTCTTTTTTTTGGATAGCCTACCCCTCCTTCTCCTATAAAAGAGGGGCACTTCCTCCTCTCTGGGCATCTCGGGTTTTCTTATATTAGAGCACTGAAGCAATTGTTCTTGTAATCATCTTCTTATTCTGCAATAAAGTAGATCTCAGTTCAAGCATAACTCTTTCATACTGGTTCTCGTCTTTTCTTTCCGCCTTGGTTTTAATCTTCTTTCTCCGTTCTTTAATTCTGGAGCAAGGAACAAACAACTAAGCCATTTTATTGTATCTAGCAAAAGTATTGACTCCTAATTTTGGGCTAGACTATGGCTTCAGTGCTTTCTTCCTCCATCTCCCCTTTCTCCATGTGTGAGTAGACTTTTATCAAGGCAAGGGGAATAACCCCTTAGCCATGGTTTTAATGACTTCTTCTTAAATGACTAGATGGTAATCGATTTTAATTGACGATTGATCTTCGGATCGCATGTTAATCCGAATGGAAATGACCATGGAAATTCAGATTTAGAACAATAAAATCGATTACATAGACGTTTTGATATGACCGTGCATTTTCGTCTTTTAGGATGATAAACTAGGAAACATGAGCACCAGGACCAATGGGCTCATGTGGAGTTTATCTCTTGTGAGTTTTTAATTCGCAAACCTTCTTCGAATCGTCGTCTAAGAAGTAGTTGTTATCGCCTAGGCTAAGGTGGTGAAAACCCCTACGAGCCTCGATTTTCCATCTCTTGATTTCAATCACCAACTTTCTTGCTTGCCTTTGCTTTCTTTAATTTTTAGTCTTTTCAATTCATATAGTTCTTTTTGTGATAACAATAGTCTAAAATTTTCCTTGTACAATTTTCTTTATTCTTGTTAGTGCATTTTCATTCATTCCTTAGTGTAATCACCAACCCCAAAACTCGATTTTTTACATTCTCGTTCCAAATCTAAAAAAAAAAATTAATAAAAGTTCTTCAAAAATTTTGGGTTCTAAGAACAATCTCCAAATAGTTGTCATGTGGGATCGACCATTCTATACTACCCTTAAAATCGGAAGTAAAAAAGGTTTAAACTCTAGGATTAACCATCTTAGTGATTGATAGTGCAAAATGACGATTATCAACACTGCAGCATAACTGATCACCCACAAATATAACAGGCTCACCGGGCAAACATAGAAACACCATCTTCACTCAGGGTCTCACTCTGGATAGCACTCCTGTTCCGATGCAACTCTATTTCTCACACCTGCATATGTGCAGTGTCTATTCTGTCACCCAAAAAGCTCATAGAAGACTCCAAAAGCTACACATCAGGATAACAAGTTGCTGGTTCATCTCCTTTACTCTCCTTCACACATAGCAGTATGCTCGTCCCCTGAATGTAGCGATCAAGATGAATAGGGCCATGGGATTGTAGCCCAAGCGTGGAATCCCGTCTCTCCCCTCCAACCTCTCTCTTTCGCGCAGGTTCCCGTTTGGTTCAAAATCGAGAACACGGGGATTCCCTGGACTCGCATGCACATATCCTGTGTTGCCAGTACGATAGGTCGGCCGGTGGACATCGATGATTACTCGGCTGCTGTTGGTTGCCTTGAAGGAGCTCGGGTGTGCATAGAGGTGTCTCACAAACTGAAAATTCCTAAAGAAACGTTGGTGGAAGTCGACTCTGTGCTCAAGACTCTGAAAACTAAAGTTATCTCTAAGATGGCGATCTGCTCCAGCTGCTCGAGATTTGGGCACTTAGCCACTTCATGTCCATCGAAGTCAAGATGACCTCCGCCGGAAAAGGACCTGCAGGTCCGACTGGGGAAATCTATAGGTGTTCGAGGCAATGTCAATATGACTGCCAAGGAGCAATCTAAGATGATTCAAGGAGAGAAAAGCGCCAATCAGATGGAGAAGAATACATATTCTTCTGAAGTACTTGATGATGTTTTTCGAGACTCCATTGAATAGCAGGTGAGAGAGGTTGTCATGTCTACTGCTGCTGAGCTTCATCCCCAACCTCCCATCTCAGTACCTGAGATGTCTGGGTCTCCTCCGGTTGCCAATGAAGGAAGTCTCAATATGGAAGGGGAATTAGAGCTGAGCATGGTAAGCAAGGGAGTGTCGAGCTCTACCTCGTGGTAGGTCAAAAATATTTGGAGTAGCAGTGACTGTTATTCTGATGTCCAGCAAGAAAAAGAAAACTTGTTTGGAGAAGATGATGAATCCAATATGGATTCAAACTCGGGGCTGGATTTTGACCCCTGGGAAGCTGACACTTTGGATTTCAGCAAGTTTAGGCCGAATAGGAGGAAAAAGTCGCCAAAGAAAAAGAAGGATGGGGGTTGATTTCACCATCCCCTTTCCCTGTTGAGTACCTGGTACTCCTTCTGAGTTGTTTTAGTGTCTGCGGCTTTCTGTTACTACTCGATGGCTAGGAGGCTTTCTCTTGTTGTCTCTCCACTATTTTCTGTGAATGAGGTTAATGATTATGTGAAGAGGTTCAAGGTCCAGCTTCTACAACATTCATGGTAGCTGATATGCCATAGATTCTTAGACGAGTCAGTTGATATAGCATGTGGTTGTTTTCTCTAGCATGAGATTTTTTAGCAAAGGGTTACCCCCTTCCTGTCACGCTCTTTGCTTACTGGTTCACCATGGCTCTAATCAGTGCTGACGGGAGGATGTTTCATTCTCTTATTCACCATCTCTACTCTTGGAATAGGAAGAACTCTATATTTGGACTGCAGCCAAATGCTTATTTCCTCTTATTATGGGGGTGAGATATAGAATAGTATGCATGCCATACGCCAAGGATAAAAGATGATGTGAGTTGGAACGTTGCTATTAGGAATGAGGACAGATAAGATAACATACCCTGGTAAAGTAAATGATACATGAATGGTTTGCAAATGCTAAAGAGAAATAAGGTAGTTATCTTATAAGGATGTTTTTAGCATGAGCTATGTGTTATACCAGGTTGAGTTCAAAAACCAAAGGAATAAGCTCAGAATGTTCTTGATGAAGAAGGACTTACGGCTAAGATGAGATAATAAGTGGCATACAAGAAGGTGTATGTCGTCAATGTTACTTCATACCTAAGGATGAGAAGTGGTAATGGATGCTCTGGTTGAGATATATCTGTCTAGTTTGGCTAGAAGCTAGAAGAGGTTATTTGGCTAACCCTAAGTTTGGAAAGGAGATAAGTTTGGCTAAGACTCAGATGTAATGAGATCTGTGGAACAAGTTAATGGTTGTTTGGTTAGCCAGTCTAGGCCTGGATGCAATGAAAAGATGGATGTAGAACCTCAGATGCACCTCTTTGGAAAGGAAGGTGATGAAACCCTGATGGAAGTGGTTTAGGGTTTCTGAGGTGTTGATCTTGAGGAATCATGGCATATAGGAAATCATGATTGAAGATCACCATGCACCATGGTACTACCAAGGTAATAAGTGACAGTAGTACTTTAGATGCCTAAGATAAAGTTGCATGTGGTATACGGCCATGCAAGCCGAAGGTGAAGGATGAACGCCAGTAGCCTAATATAGAGGATAAAGAGTTCCTGAGAGGGAATGGGAGTTCATCACGATGGATGTGGAGATAAGTCTCCCTAGACCCGGGGAAGTCAAGATGCAATATGGGCTATGGTAGATCGCCTTACCTATATGAAATGGGGAAGAAAGAGTTCTTTCAAGGGACCGATCTGGTTGAACTAGCCATGAGAGAGATGGTTCAACTACACCATGATGCGAGTTCAAAAGTTCTTGAGTTTGACCTAAAGAAGAACTTGATGCTAGTACAATTTATCATCCCTAACTAAAGATTTGTATGATCCAGACTAGAGGGTCTGATGAAAGCATAGGTGCTCGTTCAGGGTGATACATAGAGACAGTTTTTGTCCTTTGTAAGATGTGATGACAACCACCATAGCCAGTATCGGGACATAAAGAAGCTCTGTAAAGGAGGTTGTGTCGGTCATCACTTCATTAAGATGATGTTGGTGAATGGACCTCACAAGGGTCAGAAAAGGACCATAGTGTGTGCAGATGAAGTCGCTTGATCATGCAATGGCTGAAAGGAGCCCAAGGATGACATAAGTCGTAAGAGGATGCAAAGTAGACTGACATGCAGTTCACTGTGGGGGAATATGTGATGTGAAAATCCGACCCCTCTGAGCTACAACTAAGGAAGCTGGGTCCCCAATACCTGGGTCCATTTGAGATGGATTGGTGGAGAAGGTTAAGTTTTCCCTTACCCCTCAGGATAAAGTAATGTGTTATGAGTTCCATGTGTCAAATTTAGAGCACTATGTGAGGTACCCCGACCATGTGCTGAGCAATGAACCTAGTGAGCCCCAAGGGAGGCTAAAATGGTCAGAGTCACCTGTGCAGTTTATAGATTCCAGGATGAAAGGACTCGGAGAAAATAATATGTGATGATAAAGGTTCTTTGGAAGCGCCATGAGTACGGTAAAGCCACATAGTGGCCAATGATGGACATGGAAAATTCTTATCCTGAATTGTTTGTTTGTTTGATAGAATTTTGAGGACAAAATTCCTATAAGAGGAGAAGGATGTTACAACCCCAATTTTTGGGTTCATCTGGTGAGAAATGTAATTTCTCATATTAAAGATAATTGAACAAAGAATGGTATAATTGGTTTTGAATGCATGGATTTTGTTTATAATAGCCTTGATGTTTGTGTTGTGGGCTTTATTGGCTATTGGGCCCAAATAACAAGAAAATTCAATTAGTGAATGAATAATTGAATATTTGAGAAAAGAAAAATGTGAAAACCTCTAGAAGGCAAATCCAAAGAGGGATTTCGTGCCTCTTGGGTTCCTTGGGTTCCAAGGAGTCCAAAGTTGTATAAAGAGTGCAATAAGAAAAGAAAAAATTAATTAAGTTTTTCTTTATTACGAAAGAAATTGAAAATAATGATAAAATGTGGAAAACAAGTGAAAGGAGGTATAATTGAGTTATCCTTTGAGGAATTTCATATCCCAAGGATTCCTAATGATAAAAGGAATACCAACGAGGAAAATAAAAGAGAAATAAAGGGAAATCCACAAAAAGGAAATATTTTAATGAGAAATAAATAAGATAATGTGAAATAATGCGTTTAGATGTATCTAAAAGGATAATAAGTATCCTTGAAAATAAATTTCAAAATAATAGAGCTTCTTGGGATCCAAGGAGTCCCAATAAAGAGGAAAGAAAGAGAAAATACTAAAATTGCAAAATAAAAGGATAATGTGATACATTATTAATGAATTTTGTGTTGTTTTTCAAAAGGTGGTATTTTCTATTAAAAGAAAACATGATTTCGTGACAAATAACTAAAAGGCAAGAATAAAGAGAGTAAGGATTTTCGTATTCCAAAAATATTCAAGAAATAATGAATATCAAGGGGATCTTTTAAGAGAGAGAAAGAGACTTGTTTCTCATTATAGGAATAGGATTCCTAATAGGAGAGGACTCCTTTCCTCTTAGGTGGGCATCTTAGGGCGAGGACATACTCCACTGTAAAAGGGGTGGAACCCCTAGTTCGAAGTTAAAAGAGATCCCATACTCTTCCTCTTTTTCTCTACGTGCAAACCCTAGTCGAAAGTAGGGATCTATCCCTAGAGCAACGACGGTTTGTCTTGCAGTCTTGATGGGGGCAGCAAACCTCCATGACACCCTAGGATGAATCGGACATCCACCCGCGCCCTTGCCTTCGAGCAGCTGGGGCCGTAGGTCTGCAAGGTTGCAGCAGACGCAGTAGCAGAATGAGGGCAGATGTAGCTTGGGAATAGCCATTTCGGCCATGGTTTGGAAGTGCCTCGCATGCGCCAGGGAAGGGCGGAGGCAACGACACCCTCCCTGGTGGCCGACGAGGTCAGGAAAAGGAGGAGGCGTTGCTCCCTCGGCCGCTAGGGCGGCAGCAAGCAGCTGCCCGAGGTTGAAGAAGGAAAGAGTTGCGTTGGACGGTTATGCCCTCTACGGGCTGAAGGGAAGATTGGCCTAAGTGGGGGCAAGATCGTAATTCCGTTATAAAATCAAAATCGGCGGGTTGCATGCAATGAGGAACACATGGCGCTTGCTAAGTGGTCCAAACAGGTAATTCTTACAAAATTCATAACTAATCATTGGTAATTCTGATTAGGACAAGCAATATATGAATTTTGATCAGAAGACCACAAGGAATCCAATAAAAATAATTTTATAGCCTGAATATGATCATAGTTCGAAATGTAGTGTAAATTATCATCTTTAATGAATTAAAGATTAAGAAACCCTATGTTGAAATGAATAAAGTGTTGAATAGGGTTTAATGCATCATTAGAGTTTATGTTAACCTGTTAAATGTAAAAAGGTACATTATGTTCAAAAATGGAGAACTTTGCACGTGATTAGTCTAATTTAGAGGTTATGTGCTTAAATATGGTTGAAATTTGAAAAGGACATAAAGTTATCATCTTTAATGATTTAATTAAGGAAAAACCCTTAGATTTGATGATAGATGGACTTAATGACGTTATTCAAGATGATATTAACCTGTTGTTAATAAAAGTGAAAATAGGATCTAAAAAGTTGATTTTTTTAATATAATTGTCTTAATTTAGGGTTTCGTGCATAATTATGCATTAATGAGCTTGAAAACCCTAATTTAGATGAATATGTCTTTTAATTGTTTTAATTGTTCAAATCCATGAATAAATAGGGATATGATGATCCTAAGTCAATTTGGGTATAAAAGACTATTAAAATGGATAGTCGAACAATTAAGGTTTATACGAGTAGAAAAGAGTGTTTTAGGGTTTGTTGACCTAAAAGGGATAAAGTTTGAGAAATTGATCTAAGAAACCCTAATGAAAATTAATGAAACCCTAATGCGGATTAGAAACCCTAGAAAGTGAATCCAAGTCAATAAAGTAGATTCTTGATAAAGTGTGTAATAAATAGAGTGCATATTCTTTTCAGGAATTATGTGATGATTGAATTGCTTGCTTGGATTTCATTCTTGGTTGGGTTTACTTAATGCTTGTGAAATCATCAAATCAGGTATGTGGTTACACTTATGAATATATCGAGTTATTTTTTTGAAGTTTTCCAAAGTTTTCATCGATGACTTGGAATAAATTGTTGGATGAAATTTAGTTCATGCAAACTATAATGTGGCTATGACTATCACATAAGATACGTGCCTACTAGATCATATCCTGGTCCCCTCTGTGGCTTAATGGTTGACCTAGTATATGACTACCTAGAGGGTAGGTCCATCAGGTCATTGAATGACTTAGTATATGGCTACCTAGAGGGTAGGACCATCAAGTCATATTGAGTTAGATATTGGGCTACCTTTGGGTAGTGCCATGCGACTCTATTACCCTATGTATTGGCTACCTGTAAGGTAGGACCATGGGGGTAAAGATCTACCTTTATAGAGGTATCATATAAGTTCACTGCAGGGACATCACAGATTGAGTAGTATGGGTTAAAACGTAATCTTGGTTGTTAAATGATTAATTGAATGATTACATTGTTAAGAATCATTGCATGATTAGTGTTCCCCCCACATACCATCTTCGGTTGACCGACGTTTTGTTTGTCGGCGTTTTAGGTACAAGTCAAAAGAACAAACAGTAAATCGTCATATTGGGAAATACATGAAGTAAAATACAAGGAGGATTAATTAGAGTAGAATCCTTAAGTGGATAGAAGTTTAGAGATCCAAGTTTTCAAAAGAGAAAAAAAAAAGGTATGCAAAAGTTTAATTCTTACAACTTTTTAGTTTAGTCTGTTAAAATTTAATATTTGTTCTTGGTTAATTGCCGAACCTTTGATCCGGGTTATTGGTTAACGGCTCTGTCCTTTTGGTTTCCCTTAATTGGGGGTTACTGGGAGGCGGGGTCGTTACAAGTTTAGTAGTTCAATTAAACACTCAATCAATTGATAGCTCAGTATCATAGTGTTCAAGGTGTTGGACTGATTGATTAGAGTATCAGATTGATTGAAACTGCGATTGACTGATTCTGCACAATCTGCACTCCCAACCGATCGGCTCATGTGATGAACCGATCAACTGAGCTTGGTGAGTCGATCGGCTCATGGACAGGGTGAAGCGATTCGTTTAAGTGTTGAAACGATCGGTTCAAGTCCAACTGAGCAAGTTGGGAAAGTAAGATTGGTGAGAAATTTCCTTTCGTTTCACTTACCCAATTTGATTGGAACAAGGATTGGTATTTGCTACCAATTCGAAACAAAAGAAGAAAAGTCAATCGGGAACTGATCAGGACCACGAACCGACCAGTTCAGAAGTGAACCGACTGTTTCATGGGTCCCAACCAATCGGTTGAGGTATCAACCGACCGGCTCAGATCCCCAACCGACCATTTCAGTTGTCAAACGATCGGTTCAGGTTACGCAGTTGGTTGTTTTTGTGGAAAATCTTGAACCCTTCTACTCCTACTTTAGTCCCGCATTGCCCGGGATAGAGAACCCTATCCCATGACCTTCCTATATATATAGGGGTATTGGGGCTTCTCAAAGTACAACTCAGTGCAACCAGTTGCTCTGTGAAGTTGTCGTTCTCTCTGGTTTTGGTAACCGAGAGAGCCCGAGTAAGTGCTACCCGATAAGGGAGGCACAGTAAGGGAAAGACAACTGCAGAAAGTGACTGGTGGCAGGAGAGTGTGTTGGCGACTAGTACGCTGATAGGAGGGTACGACTCCTTCTGATTCCTTGTGGGACAAGGAGATCGGAGTTCTAGGCAGTCCGTGTGGACGACACTAGAGGCAGGAGACCTCTGCCGCTCGGAGGACAACTGTCAATCCCGACAGTCCCGGTGAGACCAGGAGTCGTCAGTCCCGGTGCGACCAGGAGCTTCACAGACACCGTCCAAGACCGGTGGTGAAGACCGCGCAAGGCACGAGGTACTGTCGCCGAGCAAGCCTCGGGACAAGGTATGCATTCACAAACCATCTTTCCTATTGTATAGATGTGGACGTGATTCCTTTTGTTCTAGGTTTTGGGAGAACATTTTGTTTCCGCTGCTTCTCTGCCTCCCTTAAAACCCAACACATATGTATATATATCTATATATATACATATATATGTATATATATGTATGTATATATATATGTATATATATGTATATATACATATATATATATATAAGTATGTATGTATGTATGTATATATATATACCTATGTGTATATATATACATATATATATGTACATATATATATATATATATATATATATATATATATATATATATATATATATATATATATGTACACATATATATATGTACATATATATATATATATGTATACATACATATATATACATACATATATACATATATATAGACATATATATATATATATATATATATATATATATATATATATATATTCTCTATGGTAGTACAAGAATTATTTTCTTCAGGCTAAAGCCTGTTTCTTACGCTATAGGAATTAGAATGCAAGACTCATATCAAGAACTGGGATGAAATCTGGAATGAAATATGATTGAAGATCCTTTATTGAACGAAAGACTTAGAGTATACACATATCCTATCGAGACTCTCTTCAACTACGAGTGCCCCCATTACAAATCCTCGAGAGTTTATATAGACACTCTCTCGATTACATTGATGTTTACATTCTTTTCTCTTTACATGTTTGTCGCACACTTGTCCAGTGGAGAATAATCTTCTTTTTTTATGTATTTCTTCAACGAACACTTGTGCGTTCGAGAATGCTTCTTCTTTCTAATGCTTTCTTTCATCTTTGGTGACGTATCTGATGTATTATTGCTTTTGTCCGTCATTGCTGACGTCTTTTTCATCTTTAGCGGCTAGTGCTGCTGTGGCTGTCTCTTTCCATCTTGTCTTGGAACGTGGGACATATTCTTCCTACGTGCTATCTGAGCTGGAAAAAGACTTGTTGGCATCTGCAGCTTGACTTTATTTGTCTGGTTTCTATCTTTTTTAGAAACCTTTCTAAATTGATTTTTGTTGATATGTTAGTTCTTCTTATATTAGAAAGAATAATTATATTGTCTGAGGCTTTGTGTAGCCA
This sequence comes from Alisma plantago-aquatica, assembly GCA_963693085.1. NCBI lineage: Eukaryota > Viridiplantae > Streptophyta > Magnoliopsida > Alismatales > Alismataceae > Alisma > Alisma plantago-aquatica. Next base: position 60,959,910 of record OY856409.1, read on the forward strand.
ACTTTGGCTTTCATTGATTAATTTTTCTAATACTTGGAAAAGAACTTTTAGTCCCATAGCTCTTCTGATTTCAAAAAAATCTTTGTTGACTTTGTTTCCTTCAAATTCTTTTCGGAAACTTTCATCTATTTCCTTGACGTATTTTGGGGAAGATACTCCGATTTAGATACAATCTACTGGATTAAACTTCTTTAATTTTTCCCAATCTTCGGAAGCTGAGATAATCTTGATATAAATTTCACTAGTAGATTTTACTAGTGGACTATTGGTTTTGAATTCTCTGACTGCTTTGATAATTTCTTGAGGCAGCCCTTGAATTTCTCCGAGGTCAGGGCTCAAATATATTAGATTTGCTGCTCCAATTCTGAAACAGTCTTTTATAATTCTTGAATCAGCTCCTTTATCAAAATTGATTCTGGGATAAATTCCCATGTGATCTGGAATACAAGTCTCTGTTGTTTTGAGATTGTAAACAATCTCTAATAGAGATTTGTATTCATTTTTACTTTTTGTTAAGAAATCTATGAGGTTCAATTGCAGGTCATAATCCTGCTCACTCTGAGATACACTAAATTTAAATATTCTTTCCGGCATCAATTTTATATTATCCGTTGTATTGTGGGGTTCTTTCTCTGAAGAGATTGTATTTTCCACGGTTAAGCGGGAGCTATTTTATGAATAGATTGGAGTTTGAAAACTGCTTCTTGCGATTTGGCTATCTTTCTCCGAAGAGATAATATTTTCAGCTGTAAAGCTGGTCTTAGCAGTTTTAAAACTACTTTCTCTTGTCGTTAGGCTAGTATTGTCAGTAGTTTTTTTACTACTGATTGAATCAGAAATTTGGAGGGATATATCAATTGGTCTTTTACCTGTTGTTTTATCCTTCAGTGTTGTTTCTGATCCTTTTTGTTGTATTTATCTCCTGAAGCAATTCAGATCTGCAATTATTCCTGCAATATCTTATTTTCTTTCTTCTATATTGTCAATAATGTTATCTTATTTTTAAATCATTTCAATTAATTCTACGTAATTGTCTTGTAACAGATTACAATTACGTTGTAATCGAGCTTCTAGTTCTGCAAGTTTCTTTTCAGCTTGCTCCATTGTATTCTCTTGATAAAAAATCTGCAAGAAAGTTAGTTTCACCTTTAATAACTTCTATGTCAAAAATATATTCTACAAAAAATGTCTGCCATCTGCTTAGTCATTTATATTCTGGTGTAGATGGTAGATTGCTTTTAATGAAAGCTTTTACCTGGGTATTATCTACTCGTGCTAAGAATTTTTTAGGTAGCAAGAAATATGAGAACTTTTTGATTCCCTTTTTTAGTGCTAGTAATTCTTTTTCATTTGAGTGATACCTTTTTTCTGTGTCGGTAAACGTTCCAGAGGTATATCTGCATATTTTTTCTTTTTGTTCATCTTTTTTCTTTAAGACTACTCCCCAAAATTTTTCAGAGGCATCAATTTCTATTATTAAGTCATCTCCTTCTAAAGGGAGATCTAATCTTGGTAGATTTTTGCATTTCTCTTTTATAAACTTAAAATTATTTATAAGTTCTTCTTTCATAAGGAAGATAGCATTTTTCTTTAATAGTTTTTGTAAGGGATTTCTTAATTTTGCCAGATTTTCGATGAATTGTTCTGCATAATTTAGGCATCCTAAAAATCTTTGAAGTTGTTTTTTGTCTTCTATTTTGTCTGGGAACATAACAATTTTTTCTACAATATGTTCCTACAATTCTATTCCGCTTGAGTCTAATTTTAATCCTAAGAATTTTATTTTAGATTTACAGATTTTTGTTTTGTTTTTAGATAATACTATTCCTGCCATTTGGCAAAGAAGGGAAAATATTTGTAGATGGTTGTAATGTTCTTCTTCACTTTTACTGGCTATAAGAATATCATCTATGTATACTAGACAAAATGAATTATAAGGTTCGAATACCTTATCCATTCTTCTTTGGTATATTTGCGGAGCATTTTTTAATCCAAAAGGCATTATTGTCCATTCATAATGTCCTTGTGGAGTACTGAATTCTATCAATGGTATACTTTTTTCATCTAGTCTTATTTGATAAAATCCTAATTTGTAGTCAAATGTTGAATAAATGTTTTTTCCTCTTCTCATATTTATTAAAGTCTCTTTGTGTGGAAGAAAATATCCATCGAACTAAGTATGTTGATTTAGTTGTTTATAGTTAACTACCATTCTAGCTTTTCCTCCTTTAATTTTTGCATGGTTTCTTACCACGAATGTTGGACTAGAATGAGGTCTTTTTGATTTTTGTATTAATTGTGATATTTCTAATTCCTGTAATTGGGTTCTAAATTCTTCGATGTCAACAGGATTATATCTCATAGGTTTTACTCTGATTATTTTAGTATTGTCAATTAGTTCTATTGTAGCCCATTCTTGACTAATATTCCAGAGTGCTAATGGATTATCACTATAGTTCTTTTCAAATAATGCTTCAATATCTTGTATATTGAGTTGTGCAATGATTCGTCCTTTTATTGGTTGTTTTATTGGTTGTTGTTTAGGCTCCTATTGGTTTGGTGTAAGTCATAAGTAACGCGGAACTCATTTTCCGGAAACTCAAGTTCAGTTTATGGAACTTAAGTTCCACTCAGTTATATGTGATTAGTTTGTCGTAAGTGTTAACATTAAAAATAAAAAAAGATATTGTTAATTTTTAGTAGTGGTGTACATTGTTGCCCGCTTATCTTGTACTTCAATGCAAAAAAAATTATGAAAATATTTTTTACTATGTGATATATAATAAGTAAAGATGCATACATAAAAAAGATCATATTCATGAATAACTATAATGATTATTATCATAATAAAGTGATTATGGTATGAATGTTGTTCCTTTAAAAATTATTTTAATATTGTATAATTATAATTTGAATAAAAATATTATAGTTAAAATCACATCACAATAAATTTATTTTACTTTGTATGTACAAAATATTATATTAATATCTACATATTACGTGTTTGTAGATATAAGTTCTGGTTCATCATTGTTTAACAATATATAGTATTAATTTTCAGTGTATTTTGTACTCGAGATTATAGTTAATTGTCATTTTTCACATCATATTTTTTAAACATTGAATTTTTTTTAGATTAATCATATTTTTTTTTACATGGTGAAGTTTGATTATTTTATAATGAATATATATTTTTTACTTTATACACCACATTAGTAATGGTGGTTATAGTGTAAATTGTTTTACATAGTGTTGTTATAGTATATTGTCATATTATGATATGGTTTTGGCAGTAAACCATATTGACATCACTAACATTTCTAGTCAAAAATATTTTACATATGTTATTTATGAGGAATGAAAAATATTTTGAATAAGAAATATTGTTAGTTGTTCCAGAACTCGTTTTCTGCTCTTTTTAAGAGGGAACTCAAGAACTATGTTTTGTATGTAAGTCTATAACTCACCGGAAGTCATGGAACTCAAGTTCCAACACTTCAAACCAATCGTGAAAAACTGCATACGGAACTCCACTTCTTAAGTTTTCTAGACCAATTACGACAAACCAATCAGAGCCTTAGTTGTATTATAATCACCACATTTGCTGCGAAAATTAAATTTGTCTCTTTTATAGGCTTTTTGAACACTTTTTACTATAATCCAATGATCACAAGGTGTCAATAGTTGAATATAATGTTGGTGTTGGATATATCGTTTAAATTTTTGTGTGAAGTTATTTCCTAGTAATATGTCCTGTTGTGCATATTCAGGAGTATAAAATGGTGGACATGTAACTATATAATTTCCTAAAATAATTTTAAGTTTTCTAACTCCATGAGTTAATGCATGTCTTTTTCCTGTAAAATCTTATCCATATAATGTAGGTAGTGTTGTAATATATTTTTCAGGAAAGCATTGTCTTCGGGCAGTGCAAGTCCCTGCACCTGTATCTAGGAATGCATGAAAGTATTCTATTTTATATTCTTCGTATACAATTCCTGCTACTATATATACACTATATATACTAGTCATTCTCTTTTTTCCAAAAATATTCTTGGTTATTATGTGTAAAATATAGTCCTTCACTTTGTAGTGAAAATGGTTGCATTTGTTGTAATGCACTCATTCCTAATATAATTTCTATGTCGTCATTATGACTATCTGATTATACATAGAGTGTTATGTCAATTTTAATATCTTGTATTTCAATTGGAACGATGGCTTGATGTATAATTTCATATTCTTGTCCATCAAAATTCGTATATGCATAAGGTGATCCTATAGGTATTTTTTCTATATAAGGTATCATTCCTTGTTGGATAAATGAAGCTCCTGCTCCTGAATCTATTAATATTTTCATCATATTCCATTCTTATCCATTGAAATATTTTCCATATAATTTATAGTTTCTAGCATTTCTATTATCTGCTAGAATTCTTAAACTTGTTGTTCTTTGCAAATTTCTTAACATTGGTCTTAGTCTTCCATTATACCTATCTGTGCTTGCTCTAGCTTCTTCTATTCTATCTCCATTTGTTAATTGTAACTGATTTCCTTCATAACGTAATCTTCTTGGGATTTTATTATCTGTTACCAAGGGTTTTCCTGAGACATCTATATTTATATTTTATGGTATTTCTATTTCTAAAATTATGTCTGGCTATGTAATTTTTCCTATATTTGTAAATATATTAGGAAACATTATAATATCTTTATCTTCAAATGTTTTAGAGTGAAGGGTTTCTCTCGCTTCTCTCTAACCGACGACACCGCTGGGGGGAGGGGTGTCATCTCTGGCGCGCCCTCCCCTTAACTTCCAACCAGCCAGTCTGAGAATCACAGGTGTGTCTGCGTTGCATGATCCGCGACCTGATCGAGGCATCTGCGAACCAGGGAGTCTAGCTGGCTACTTGTCTGAGGTAGATCATGGTTTGGCAGAGGGGAAGGCGTGACGAGAAGCTTGAAGCTCGGATCTGGGTTGTGTGTGGCTGCTTCGACCTAGTTGACTCCTGTCTGTTAATAGGGATCGACGGAGAGGTGCCACTATCCTGGATCTAGCTTCTTGCTCGACCAATCTGCCACCACAGGCGGAGCAAGGGTGCCCCTCGACTTCCTTCTTCCTGCCCCTTCTCCCTGAGCTATGTTTCTGGCCTTATCCAAAGCATCGACGACGTTGTGTCTTCTTCGACTCCGCCTTGCCATGCCCAGCCAGCGGCACTCCCTTCTTGACAGTGCGTGCGGACCTGGGGTGAACCGACACAGCAGAGGGAGTCCTACCCCCTTGGCTGTGTGATGGGTCACCCTCTTTGGTGCTCATTGTTTTGCTTCTGTGAATACAGGAGCAGCTTGTCTAGCGTTTGGCCTCGGGCCATGTTCAATGGTTTGTCTCTTTGAAGTCTGGCGATTCTGGTGGTGGGGGTTCAAGGGAAGGCATATCTCATCTTCTTTTCCTCTTTGGTCCCCTCTGTTGATGCGTTCAAGAGCACCTTAAGGTGTTTGAGTGGTATGTTCACAGGTCGACCGCAAGGAGTTCGATGGTTGTCCCTATGGGATAGGGCAAATTTGAAGGATGTGCTCTGCTCCTCCCCACGAGGGTAGTCACAGCTGGCGGAGCAAGGACGAGAAGGGAAGCGAGTTTTCCAACTGCTTCTGATTCACTTTCTTGTTGTTTGGCCTCTGATACGTTTAATGGATTGACCATTCGGCTCTAGACGTTGACTTCAAAGGTCTTTGTTGCTTCTTACTAGCTTTCTATTCCGCACAATTTCAGTTATTGGGTGTATTTCTAGTGTGTGCATGGCTGGTCTGCTGAGGCTACTTAGATTGATGATTCCAGCGAGGAAGGCCCTTTGGTGTGTTCTATTGCGTGGATGGATGCTCTAAGGTTTGGTTTATAAGTAGCGATCTGGCCAGCTATGCTGCTCTTGAGATATCCAAAAGTGCTGAAGTTTTTATTTGGCTGTCCATGTCGTCATTCTTTCATAGGATGGTTTTATTGCTAGTGGCGGCTTGTGTAGCTTAGGATGATCTCTTTGGTTACCTTTTGTATTCTCTTTGTTCTAGTGTGGTTGGGCATATTTCTCCTTTTCTAGATAGGAGGCTACTATATGTAGCTTAATTTTCAGACTGAGTTTGTCTCTTCTATTTTCTTTTTGGGTGTTCTAACATCCAGGATGTTATGGGGGCGCAAGTTCTTTTGTACCCAATGTTTTGGCCTTGTTTACCAGCCTATTGGTATCAAGGGTTTATGTTCTTGCAGTAATGGGGTACTTTGTGCCAAAAGTTTTGGTAATACAGTAACACGCTTTTTGGACCGACTAAAAAAAAAATTTCAGAGTGATGTGTGTTGCTAAGAGCATAGCTTATTATATATGTTATTGAATAAGGAATGGATCCTTTTTTCATGAATTCTGTTCTTTGAAAATCTTGTATTAGACTTAAGGTTCTGTTTATATTATTGTCTTTAATGTTTACACTTATCTTTGGATAAATATTAAAGATTAGTTTTGATGACTGAGATTTCCTTGCAATATTCCTAATGTAGCATCTCTTCTATCATTAATTATATTATCCATTAATACAACATTTATGGGTGAATCTATTCCCTCTCTAAAGGTTTCTTTTATCATCATTTGAATAGCTCCTATGTGAATCCATCCTATTTTAGATCTATCTTTTATTTTTTCCATTTTTCTCATCAGGTCTTCCTTCCGAAGTAAAGGTATATTTATTCTATTTCTAGTGTATTATATTTGCATAGGCATTTCTCTATTACTTATTCCATAATAGAAAATATGTTTTCTTTGAGTAATCTTTTCAAAGAGAGATGTTCTAAATCCACCATAATTTTCTAATCTTAATTCAGTATTTTTTATTCGATTGAATAATTTTTTATCTATTAATACTTTTTGCAAGAAATTTCCTACTTCTTCCTGATATTCTTCTATTATTTCTTCTTCCATCTGATTCTGTGTCTGAGAAATAATAGATCGATCCATCTGATTATTCATCATCTGTTATTTGAACAAATTCTTGAATGTTTTCTATTTCAGAAAGTTCTTCTTCTCTAATTTCTTTGAATTGTTTTTGGTTAATTATCTTAGATCCTCTTTTTGGACATTCATTGGCATAATGTCCTATTTCTTGGCATATAAAGCATTTGCATTCTTTTGGTTTCTTTGCATTTTTATTATAATTCTTCTTTTTTCTATAATATTTTTGTTTTGGTTTTGCTTTAAATCCGAACCTTTTTCTCTTTTTAAATTTATATTTATTTCTTCTATTATACCTCATTGGCTCGCATCCTATAGTTATTGGATGGGTAATTGTGAACAACATAGTCCTTGCTTTACCACTTTATTTGTTTTTCTGCTTAGTGTAGCTTCAACACACCATTCTTCTAATTTCATTTTTAGAAAATTCTATTCATCCTCCTTATGTGTCTACTCATTGTCCGATATATTGAGGATATAATTGCATTCCTTTAAATCCCCAAGGGTAAGGTACTTTTGTATAAAATAAATTTAGTAGACTTTTATTGGTAACATTTTCTCTGTCTGTTTGAAAATAAATTCTGATGGATGTTCTAAATCCATCAGAATTTTCTAATCTTAATTCGGTATTTCTTATTCGATTGAATAATTTTTTATCTATTAATACTTCTTGCAAGAAATTTCCTGCTTCTTCCTGATATTCTTCTATTATTACTTCTTATGATGCTGAGATAATCTTGATATAAATTTCACTGGTAGGTTTTACTAGTGGACTATTGCTTTTGAATTCTCTGACTGCTTTGATAATTTCTTGAGGCAACCCTTGAATTTATCTGAGGTCAGGACTCAAATATATCAGATTTGCTTCTCTAATTCTGAAACAGTCTTTTATAACTCTTGGATCAGCTCCTTTATCAAAATTGATTCTGGGATAAATTCCCGTGTGATCTGGAACACAACTCTCTGTTGTTTTGAGATTGTAAACAATCTCTAATAGAGATATGTATTCATTTTCACGTTTTGTTAAGAAATCTGTGAGGTTCAATTGCAGGTCATAATCTTGCTCACTCTGAGATACCCTGAATTTAAATATTCTTTCGGGCATCAATTTTATATTATCCGTTGTATTACGGGGTTCTTTCTCTGAAGAGATTGTATTTTCAGCTGTAAAGCTGGTCTTAGCAGTTTTAAAACTGCTATCGCTTGCTGTTAGGCTAGTATTATCAGTAGTTTTTTAACTATTGATTGAATCAGAAATTTGGAGGGATATATCAATTAGTCTTTTACCTGTTGCTTTATCCATCCGTGTTATTTCTGATCCTTTTTGTTGTATTTCTCTCCTGAAGCAATTCAGATCTGCAATTATTCTTGCAATATCTTGTTTGTTTTCTTCTATATTGTCAATAATTTTATCCTATTTTTGAATCATTTCAATTAATTCTACGTAATTGTCTGGTAACAGATTACAATTATATTGTAATCGAGCTTCTAATTCTACAAGTTTCTTTTCAACTTGCTCCATTGTATTCTCTTGATAAAAAATCTGCAAGAAAGTTAGTTTCACCTTTAATAACTTCTATGTCAAAAATATATTCTGCAAAAAATGTTTTTCATCTGCTTAGTCGTTTATATTCTGGTGTAGATGGTAGATTATTTTTAATGAAAGCTTTTACCTGGGTATTATCTACTCGTGCTAAGAATTTTTTAGGTAGAAAGAAATAAGATAACTTTTTGATTCCCTTTTTTAGTGCTAGTAATTCTTTTTCATTTGAGTGATACCTTTTTTCTGTGTCGGTAAACGTTCCAGAGGTATATCTGCATATTTTTTCTTTTTGTTCATCTTTTTTCTTTAAGATTGCTCCCCAAAATTCTTCAGAGGCGTCAGTTTCTATTATTAAGTCATCTCCTTCTAAAGGCAGATCTAATCTTGGTATATTTTTGCATTTCTCTTTTATAAACCTAACATGATTTATAAGTTCTTCTTTCATAAGGAGGATAGCATTTTTCTTTAATAGTTTTTATAAGGGATTTCTTAATTTTGCCAGATTTTCGATGAATTGTTCTGCATAATTTAGGCATTCTAAAAATCTTTGAAGTTGTTTTTTATTTTCTATTTTGTCTGGGAACATAAATTTTTTTTCTACAATATGTTCCTGCAATTCTATTCCGCTTGAGTCTAATTTTAATCCTAAGAATTCTATTTTAGATTTACAGATTTCTGTTTTATTTTTAGATAATACTATTTCTGCCTTTTGGCAAAGAAAGGAAAATATTTACAGATGTTTGTAATGTTCTTCTTCACTTTTACTGGCTATAAGAATATCATCTACGTATACTAGACAAAAGGAATTATAAGGTTTGAATACCTTATCCATTCTTCTATGGTATATTTGCGGAGCATTTTTTAATCCGAAAGGCATTACTGTCCATTCGTAATGTCCTCATGGAGTACTGAATGTTGTTAATGGTATACTTTTTTCATCTAGTCTTATTTGATAAAATCCTGATTTGCAGTCAAATTTTGAATAAATGTTTTTTCCTTTTGTCATATTTATTAAAGTCTCTTTGTGTGGAAGAAAATATCCATCGAACTTAGTATGTTGATTTAGTTGTTTATAGTTAACTACCATTCTAGCTTTTCCTCTTTTAATTTATGCATGGTTTCTTACCATGAATGTTGGACTAGAATGAGGGCTTTTTTATTTTTGTATTAATTGTGATATTTCTACATCCTGTAATTGGGTTCTAAATTCTTCGATGTCAACAGGATTATAACTCATAGGTTTTACTCTGATTATTTTAGTATTGTCAATTATTTCTATTGTAGCCCATTCTAGACTAATATTCCAGAGGGCTAATGGATTATCATTATAGTTCTTTTCAAATAATGCTTCAATATCCTGTATATTGAGTTGTGCAATGATTCATCCTTTTATTGGTTGTTTTATTGGTTGTTGTTTAGTTGTATTATAATCACCACGTTTGCTGTGAAAATTAAATTTGTCTCTTTTATAGGCTTTTTGAACTCTTTTTACTATAATCCAATGATCACAAGGTGTCAATAGTTGAATATAATGTTGGTGTTTGATATATAGTTTACATTTTTTGTGTGAAGTAATTTCCTAGTAATATGTCCTGTTGTGTATATTCAGGAGTATACAATGGTGGACATGTAACTATATAATTTCCTAAAATAATTTTAGGTTTTCTAGACTCCACGAGTTAAGGCATGTCTTTTTCTTGTAAAATCTTTTCCATATAATGTAGGTAGTGTTGTAATATATTTTTCAGGAAAGCATTGTCTTCGGGCAATGCAAGTCCCTGCACATGTATCTAGGAATGCATGAAAGTATTCTATTTTATATTCTTCATATACAATTCCTGCTACTATATATACACTATATATACTAGTCATTCTCTTTTTTCCAAAAATATTCTTGGTTATTATGTGTAAAATATAGTCCTTCACTTTGTAGTGAAAATGGTTCCATTTATTGTAATGCACTCATTCCTAATAGAATTTCTATGTCGTCATTACGACTATCTGATTGTACATAGAGTGTTATGTCAATTTTTCCAATTGGAACGATGGCTTGATGTGTAATTTCATATTCTTGTCCATCAAAATTCGTATATGCATAAGGTGATCCTATAGGTATTTTTTGTATATAAGGTATCATTCCTTGTTGGATAAATGAAGCTCCTGCTCCTGAATCTATTAATATTTTCGTCATATTCCAATCTTGTCCATTGAAATATTTTCCATATAATTTATAGTTTCTAGCATTTCTATTATCTACTAGAATTCTTAAACTTGTTGTTCTTTGCAAATATCTTAATATTGGTCTTAGTCTTCCATTATACCTATTTGTGCTTTCTCTAGCTTCTTCTATTCTATCTCCATTTGTTAATTGTAACTTCTTTCCTTCATAACGTAATCTTCTTGGGATTTTATTATCTGCTACCAAGGGTTTTTCTGAGACATCTATATTTATATTTTATGGTATTTCTATTTCTGAAATTAAGTCTAGCTTTGTAATTTTTCCTATATCTTTAAATATATTTGGAACCATTATAATATCTTTATCTTCAAATTTTTCAGAGTGATGTGTGTTGCTAAGATCATAGCTTATTATATATGTTATTGAATAAGGAATGGATCCTTTTTTCATGAATTCTGTTCTTTGAAAATATTGTATTAGACTTAAGGTTTTGTTTATATTATTGTCTTTAATGTATACACTTATCTTTGGATAAATATTAAAGATTAGTTTTTGATGACTAAGATTTCCTTACAATATTCCTAACGTAGCATCTCTTCTATCAATAATTCTATTATCTATTAATACAACATTTATGGGTGAATCTATTCCCTCTCTAAATGTTGTTTTTATCATCATTTGAATAGCTCCTATATGAATCCATCCTATTTTAGATCTATCTTTTATTTTTTCCTTTTTTTCTCATCAGGTCTTCCTTCTGAAGTAAATGTATATTTATTCTATTTCTAGTGTATTCTATTTGCATAGGCATTTCTCTATTAGTTATTCCATAAAAGAAAATATGTTTTTGTTGAGTAATCATTTCAAAGAGAGATGTTTTAAATCCATCAGAATTTTCTAATCTTAATTCGGTATTTCTTATTCGATTGAATAATTTTTTATCTATTAATACTTCTTGCAAGAAATTTCCTGCTTCTTCCTGATATTCTTCTATTATTTCTTCTTCAGTCTGATTCTGTGTCTGAAAAATAATAGATCGATCTATTTGATTGTTCATCATCTGTTATTTGAACAAATTCTTGAATGTTTTCTATTTCAGAAAGTTCTTCTTCTACAATTTCTTCGAATTGATTTTGGTTAATTTTCTTAGATCCTCTTTTTGGACATTCATTGCCATAGTGTCTTATTTCTTGGCATATAAAGCATTTGCATTCTTTTGGTTTCTTTGTATTTTTATTATAATTCTTCGTTTTTCTATAATATTTTTGTTTTGGTTTTGGTTTAAATCCGAATTTTTTTCTCTTTTAAATTTATATTTATTTCTTTTATTATACCTCATTGGCTCGCATCCTAAAGTTATTGGATGGGTCAATTGTGAACAACATAGTCCTTGTTTTACAACTTTATTTGTTTTTCTGCTTGGTGTAGCATCAGCACACCATTCTTCTAATTTCATTTTTAGAAATTCTATTCATCCTCCTAATGTGTCTGCTCAATGTCCGATATATTGAGGACATAATTGCATTGCTTTAAATCCCCAAGGGTCAGGTACTTTTGTATAAAATAAATTTAGTAGACTTTTATTGGTAACATTTTCTCTATCTGTTTGAAAATAAATTCTGATGGATGTTCTAAATCCATCAGAATTTTCTAGTCATAATTTGGTATTTCTTATTCGATTGAATATTTTTTTATCTATTAATACATCTTGCAAGAAATTTCCTACTTCTTCCTGATATTCTTGTATTATTTCTTCTTCGAATGTTGAGAAAATCTTGATATAAATTTCACTAGTAGGTTTTACTAGTGGACTATTGCTTTTGAATTCTCTGACTGTTTTGATAATTTCTTGAGGCAACCCTTGAATTTCTCCAAGGTCAGGGCTCAAATATATTAGATTTGTTGCTCCAATTCTAAAATAGTCTTTTATAATTCTTGGATCAGCTCCTTTATCAAAATTGATTCTGGGATAAATTCCTGTGTGATCTGGAACACAAGTCTCTATTGTTTTGAGATTGTAAACAATCTTTAATAGAGATATGTATTCATTTTCACTTTTTGTTAAGAAATCTGTGAGGTTCAATTACAAGTCATAATCCTGCTCACTCTGATATGCCCTGAATTTAAATATTCTTTCAGTCATCAATTTTATATTATCCGCTGTATTGCGGGGTTCTTTCTCTGAAGAGATTGTATTTTCAGCTGTAAATCTGGTCTTAGCAGTTTTAAAACTGCTTTCTCTTGCCGTTAGGATAGTATTGTCAGTAGATTTTTGACTACTGATTGAATCAGAAATTTGGAGGGATATATCAATCGGTCTTTTACCTGTTGCTTTATCCATCTGTGTTGTTTCTGATCCTTTTTGCTGTATTTCTCTCCTGAAGCAATTCAGATATGTAATTATTCCTGCAATATCTTATTTGCTTTCTTCTATATTGTCAATAATTTTATCCTATTTTTGAATCATTTCAATTAATTCTACGTAATTGTCTTGTAACAGATTACAATTACGTTGTAATCGAGCTTCTAATTCTGCAAGTTTCTTTTCAACTTGCTCCATTGTATTCTCTTGATAAAAAATCTGCAAGAAAGTTAGTTTCATCTTTAATAACATCTATGTCAAAAATATATTCTGCAAAAAATGTTTGCCATCTACTTAGTCGTTTATATTCTGATGTAGATGGTAGAATGTTTTTAATGAAAGCTTTTACTTGGGTATTATCTACTCCTGCTAAGAATTTTTTAAGTGCAAGAAATAAGAGAAATTTTGTATTCCCTTTTTAAGTGCAAGTAATTCTTTTTCATTTGAGTGATACCTTTTTTCTATGTCGGTAAACGTTCTAGAGGTATATCTACATATTTTTTTTTGTTCATCTTTTTTCTTTAAAACTGCTCCCCAAAAATCTTCAGAGGCGTCCGTTTCTATTATTAAATTATCTCCTTCTAAAGGGATATCTAATCTTGGTAGATTTTTGCATTTCTCTTTTATAAACCTAACATGATTTATAAGTTCTTCTGTCATAAGGAAGATAGCATTTTTCTTTAATAGTGTTTGTAAGGGATTTCTTAATTTTGCTAGATTTTTGATGAATTGTTCTGCATAATTTAAGCATCTTAAAAATCTTTGAAGTTGTTTTTTGTCTTCTATTTTGTCTAGGACCATAACATTTTTTTTCTACAATATGTTCTTGCAATTCTATTCCGCTTGAGTTTAATTTTAATCCTAAGAATTCTATTTTAGATTTACAGATTTTTGTTTTCTTTTTAGATAATACTATTTCTGCCTTTTGGCAAAGAAGGAAAAATAATTGCAGATGTTTGTAATGTTCTTCTTCACTTTTACTGGCTATAAGAATATCATCTATGTATACTAGACAAAAGGAATTATAAGGTTTGAATACCTTATCCATTCTTCTTTGGTATATTTGCAGAGTATTTTTTAATCCGAAAGGCATTACTGTCCATTCGTAATGTCCTTGTGGAGTACTGAATGTTGTCAATGGTATACTTTTTCATCTAGTCTTATTTGATAAAATCATGATTTGTAGTCAAATTTTGAATAAATGTTTTTTCCTCTTGTCATATTTATTAAAGTCTCTTTGTGTGGAAGAAAATATCCATCGAACTTAGTATGTTGATTTAGTTGTTTATAGTTAACTACCTTTCTAGCTTTTCCTCTTTTAATTTTTGCATGGTTTCTTACCATGAATGTTGGACTAGAATGAGGGCTTTTTGATTTTTGTATTAATTGTGATATTTCTAATTCCTGTAATTGGGTTCTAAATTCTTAGATGTCAATAGGATTATATCTCATAGGTTTTACTCTGATTATTTTAGTATTGTCAATTAGTTCTATTATAGCCCATTCTAGACTAATATTCCAGAGGGCTAATAGATTATCACTATAGTTCTTTTCAAATAATGTTTCAATATCTTGTATATTGAGTTGTCTAATGATTCGTCCTTATATTGGTTGTTTTATTGGTTGTTGTTTAGTTGTATTATAATCACCACATTTGCGGCGAAAATTAAATTTGTCTCTTTTATAGGATTTTTGAATTCTTTTTATTGTAATCCAATGATCACAAGGTGTCAATAGTTGAATATAATGTTGGTGTTAGATATATAATTTAAATTTTTGTGTGAAGTTATTTCCTAGTAATATGTCATGTTGTGTATATTTCGGAGTATGAAATTGTGGACATGTAACTATATAATTTCATAAAATAATTTTAGGTTTTCTGACTCCATGAGTTAAGGCATGTCTTTTTCCTGTAAAATATTTTCAATATAATGTTGGTAGTGTTGTAATATATTTTTCAGGAAAGCTTTATCTTCGGGAAATGCAAGTCCCTGCACTTGTATTTAGGAATGCATGAAAGTATTCAATTTTATATTCTTCGTGTACAATTCCTGCTACTATATATACACTATATATACTAGTCATTCTCTTTTTTCGAAAAATATTCTTGGTTATTATGTGTAAAATATAGTGTTTCACTTTGTAGTGAAAATGGTTCCATTTGTTGTAATGCACTCATTCCTAATAGAATTTCTATGTCGTCATCATGACTATCTGATTGTACATAGAGTGTTATGTCAATTTTTATATCTTGTATTTCAATTGGAACGATGGCTTGATGTGTAATTTCATATTCTTGCCCATCAAAATTTGTATATGCATAAGGTGATCCTATAGGTATTTTTTCTATATAATTTATCATACCTTGTTGGATAAATGAAGCTCCTACTCCTGAATCTATTAATAATGTCGTCATATTCCATTCTTGTCCATTGAAATATTTTCCATATAATTTATAGTTTCTAGCATTTCTATTATCTGCTAGAATTCTTAAACTTATTGTTCTTTGCAAATTTTGTAATATTGGTCTTAGTCTTCCATTATACCTATATGTGCTTGCTCTAACTTCTTCTTTTCTATATCTATTTGTTAATTGTAACTGATTTCCTTCATAACATAATCTTCTTGGGATTTTAGTATCTGTTACCAAGGGTTTTTCTGAGACATCTATATTTATATTTTTTGGTATTTCTATTTTTGAAATTATGTCTAGCTTTGTAATTTTTCCTATATCGTTAAATATATTAGGAAGCATTATAATATCTTTATCTTCAAATTTTTAGAGTGATGTGTGTTGCTAAGAGCATAGCTTATTATATATGTTATTGAATAAGGAATGGATCCTTTTTTCATGAATTCCGTTCTTTGAAAATCTTGTATTAGACTTAAGGTTCTGTTTATATTATTGTCTTTAATGTTTACACTTATCTTTGGATAAATATTAAAGATTATTTTTTGATGACTAAGATTTCCTTGCAATATTCCTAACGTAGCATCTCTTCTATCATTAATTCTATTATCCATTAATACAACATTTATGGGTGAATCTATTCCCTCTCTAAATGTTGTTTTTATCATCATTTGAATAGCTTCAATGTGAATCCATCCTATTTTAGATCTATCGTTTATTTTTTCCATTTTTCTCATCAGGTCTTCCTTCTGAAGTAAAGGTATATTTATTCTATTTCTAGTGTATTCTATTTGCATACGCATTTCTCTATTAGTTATTCCATAATAGAAAATATGTTTTCTTTGAGTAATATTTTCAAAGAGAGATGTTCTAAATCCATCAGAATTTTCTAATCTTAATTTGGTATTTCTTATTCGATTGAATAATTTTTTATCTATTAATACTTCTTGCAAGAAATTTCCTGCTTCTTCCTGATATTCTTCTATTATTTTTTCTTCAGTCTGATTCTGTGTCTGAGAAATAATAGATCGATCCATCTGATTGTTCATCATCTGTTATTTGAACAAATTCTTGAATGTTTTCTATTTCAGAAAGTTCTTCTTCTACAATTTCTTCGAATTGATTTTGGTTAATTTTCTTAGATCCTCTTTTTGGACAATCATTGACATAGTGTCCTGTTTCTTGGCATATAAAGCATTTGCATTCTTTTGGTTTCTTTGTATTTTTATTATAATTCTTCTTTTTTCTATAATATTTTTGTTTTGGTTTTTGTTTAAATCTAAACATTTTTCTCTTTTTAAATTTATATTTATTTCTTTTATTATACCTCATTGGCTCACATCCTATAGTTATTGGATGGGTCAATTGTGAACAACATTATCTTTGTTTTACCACTTTATTTATTTTTCTGCTTAGTGTAGCTTCAGCACACCATTCTTCTAATTTCATTTTTAGAAATTTATTCAGCCTCCTAATGTGTCTGCTCGTTGTCCGATATATTGAGGATATAATTGCATTGCTTTAAATCCCCAAGGGTCAGGTACTTTTGTATAAAATAAATTTAGTAGACTTTTATTGGTAACATTTTCTCTATCCGTTCTATCATATATTTTATAGAAGTATTCCTAAAATTTACATATATATTCATCTATTCGGCACATATCGCAGAATTTTAGATTATATAGTAAAAAGGTAAATCTCATTTTTTCTTTTTCTTTTTCTACATCTCTATTTACATTCCATGTTTGTCCTAGAAATTCTCTTCTTAATTCGTTTTCATAGTTATTTACCACTTGAGCTAATGTGGTTGATGTTCCTTTTACTGCTTCTTTATCATTATCAGTTAATCCTTTCCACAAATCTGCTACGATTCCTTGGAAAGTTAAATGACAAAATCTTGATGTTGTTTCAATATCATAACATTGTGATGTTATTGATAAATATGTGGCTTTCGCCCATCTTGTTATAGCTTCATCAATATTTCTAACACAATTTAGATTTAAATAAATTCTATTTGCATGAATCTATTCTTGATTCATATAATCAACTGGGGTTTCTAGAGTAATATTACTCGGTCTTCTATCTGATGCCCAGTATATCCCTTCGTATCTATTCCTATCAGTAGGTTTTCTTCTAAAGCTAGGATCTGACCAGTATCTAGCTCCTGGTTGTTCTAGTGTTTCATTTCTACTGTCTTGTCCGCTAGGGAGCGTTGTAGGAATAAGCATAGTTACTTGACTTCCAGAAGTCTCTCCTTCTATAGGATTTATGTTTATAGTTCTGACCTTTTCCGTTAACCTCACAATTTCTTGACTTAAACTATCTAGTTCTTCTGCTTCGGCTTCTAAATATTTGTTTTCTAATTGTTCGATTTTAAAGTCATATGTTTCTTCTATCTGAAGGGGACATAACCTTATTTCATTTCCACTTGTTTGGAATAGATTTATTTTTTATATACATTCGTTACTTTGTTTTTCATATAGGTATTCCATTGTTTTCTGTAATTCTACTATCATTTCTTGAATCTTTTAAAAGTTTTTCGAAATATTTTTATGAACTTGTACTTCTAATTTCTTATACATATCATTCAATGTTTACTTCAAATTCTAAATCTAAAGCTTCGTATATGTTATTATCTGAATTTCCTAACTTGTTTTGTTCATAGCCAATTAGCTATAATAGAAGAAATAAATATAAATTTAAAAAGAGAAAAATGTTCAGATTCAAACCAAAACCAAAACCAAAACCAAAACAAAAATATTATAGAAAAATAAGAATTATAATAAAAATACAAAGAAACCAAAAGAATGCAAATGCTTTATATGCCAAGAAATAGGACACTATGCCAATGAATGTCCAAAAGAGGATCTAAGAAAATTAACCAAAAACAATTCAAGGAAATTGTAGAAGAAGAACTTTCTGAAATAGAAAACATTCAAGAATTTGTTCAAATAACATATGATGAACAATCAGATGGACCGATCTATTATTTCTCTGACACAGAATCAGACTGAAGAAGAAATAATAGAAGAATATCAGGAAGAAGCAGGAAATTTCTTGCAAGAAGAATTAATAGATAAAAAATTATTCAATCAAATAAGAAATACCGAATTAAGATTAGAAAATTCTGATGGATTTAGAACATCTCTATTTGAAAAGATTACTCAAAGAAAACATATTTTCGATTATGGAATAACTAATAGAGAAATGCCTATGCAAATAGAATACACTAGAAATAGAATAAATATACCTTTACTTCGGAAGGAAGACCTGATGAGAAAAATGGAAAAAATAAAAGATAGATCTAAAATAGGATGGATTCACATAGGAGATATTCAAATGATGATAAAAGCAACCTTTAGAGAGGGAATAGATTCACCCATAAATGTTGTATTAATGGATAATAGAATTAATGATAGAAGAGATGCTACGTTAGGAATATTGCAAGGAAATCTTAGTCATCAAAAACTAATCTTTAATATTTATCCAAAGATAAGTGTAAATAATAAAGACAATAATATAAACAGAACCTTAAGTCTAATACAAGATTTTCAAAGAATGGAATTCATGAAAAAAAGGATCCATTCCTTATTCAATAACATATATAATAAGCTATGCTCTTAGCAACACACATCACTCTGAAAAATTTGAAGATAAAGATATTATAATACTTCCTAATATATTTAAAGATATAGGAAAAATTACAAAGCCACACATAATTTCAGAAATAGAAATACCAGAAAATATAAATATAGATGTCTCAGAAAAACCCTTGGTAACAGATAAAAAAATCCCAAGAAGATTACGTTATGAAGGAAATCAGTTACAATTAACAAATGGAGATAGAATAGAAGAAGCTAGAGCAAGCACAGATAGGTATAATGGAAGACTAAGACCAATATTAAGAAATTTGCAAAGAACAACAAGTTTAAGAATTCTAGTAGATAATATAAATGCTAGAAACTATAAATTATATGGAAAATATTTCAATAGAAAAGAATGGAATATGACGACAATATTAATAGATTCAGGAACAAGAGCTTCATTTATCCAACAAGGAATGATACCTTAAATAGAAAAAAATACCTATAGGATCACCATATGCATATACAAATTTTGATGGACAAGAATATGAAATTACACATCAAGCCATCGTTCCAATTGAAATACAAGATATAAAAATTGACATAACACTCTATGTACAATCATATAGTCGTAATGACGACATAGAAATTCGATTAGGAATGAGTGCATTACAATAAATGGAACCATTTTCACTACAAAGTGAAGGACTATATTTTGCACATAATAACCAAGAATATTTTTGGAAAAAAGAGAATGACTAGTATATATAGTGTATATATAGGAGCAGGAATTATATACAAAGAATATCAAATAGAATACTTTCATGCATTCCTAGATACAGGTGCAGGGACTTGCATTTCCCGAAGACAATGCTTTCCTAAAAAATATATTAAAACACTACCTACATTAAATGGAAAAGATTTTATAGGAAAAAGACATGCATTAACTCATGGAGTCAAAAAACCTAAAATTATTTTAGGAAATTATATAGTTACATGTCCACCATTTTATACTCCTGAATATGCACAACAGGACACATTACTAGGAAATAACTTCACACAAAAATTTAAACTATATATCCAACACCAACATTATATTCAACTATTGACACCTTGTGATCATTGGATTATAGTAAAAAGAGTTCAAAAAGCCTATAAAAGATACAAATTTAATTTTCGTAGCAGACGTGGTGATTATAATACAACTAAACAACAACCAATAAAACAACTAATAAAAGGACGAATCATTGCACAACTCAATATACAAGATATTGAAGCATTATTTGAAAAGAACTATAGTGATAATCCATTAGCCCTCTAGAATATTAGTCAAGAATGCGCTACAATAGAACTAATTGACAATAATAAAATAATCAGAGTAAAACCTATGAGATATAATCATATTGACATTGAAGAATTTAGAACCCAATTACAAGAATTAGAAACATCACAATTAATACAAAAATCAAAAAGCCCTTATTCTAGTCCAGCATTCATGGTAAGAAACCATGCAGAAATTAAAAGAGGAAAAACTAGAATGGTAGTTAACTATAAACAACTAAATCAACATATTAAGTTTGATGGATATTTTCTTCCACACAAAGAGACTTTAATAAATATGACAAGAGGAGAAAAAAATTTATTCAAAATTTGACTGTAAATCAGGACTTTATCAAATAAGACTAGATGAAAAAAGTATACCATTGACAACATTCAGTACTCCACAAGGACATTACGAATAGACAGTAATGCCTTTCGGATTAAAAAAATGCTCCGCAAATATACCAAAGAAGAATGGATAAGGTATTAGAACCTTATAATTCCTTTTGTCTAGTATACGTAGATGATATTCTTATAGCCAGTAAAAGTGAAGAAGAACATTACAAATATCTGCAAATATTTTCCCTTCTTTGCCAAAAGGCAGGAATAGTATTATCTAAAAAGAAAATAGAAATCTATAAATCTAAAATAGAATTCTTAGGATTAAAATTAGACTCAAGCGGAATAGAATTGCAGGAATATATTGTTGAAAAAATTGTTATGCTCCCAGACAAAATAGAAGACAAAAAACAACTTCAAAGATTTTTTGGATGCCTAAATTATGCAGAACAATTCATCGAAAATCTGGCAAAATTAAGAAATCCCTTACAAAAACTATTAAAGAAAAATGCTATCTTCCTTATGACAGAAGAACTTATAAATCATGTTAGGTTTATAAAAGAGAAATGTAAAAATCTACCAAGATTAGATCTCCCTTTAGAAGGAGATGACTTAATAATAGAAACTGACGCCTCTGAAGAATTTTGGGGAGCAGTCTTAAAGAAAAAAGATGAACAAAAAGAAAAAAATATGCAGATATACCTCTGGAACGTTTACCGACACATTAAAAAGGTATCACTCAAATGAAAAAGAATTACTAGCACTAAAAAAGGGAATAAAAAAGTTCTCTTATTTCTTGCTACCTAAAAAATTCTTAGCACGAGTAGATAATACCCAGGTAAAGTTTTCATTAAAAACAATCTACCATCTACACCGGAATATAAATGACTAAGCAGATGGCAGACATTTTTTGCAGAATATATTTTTGACATAGAAGTTATTAAAGGTGAAACTAACTTTCTTACAAATTTTTTATCAAGAGAATACAGTGGAGCAAGTTGAAAAGAAACTTGCAGAATTAGAAGCTCAATTACAACGTAATTGTAATCTATTACAAGACAATTACGTAGAATTAATTGAAATGATTCAAAAACAAGATAAAATTATTAACAATATAGAAGAAAGCAAACAAGATATTGCAGGAATAATTGTAGATCTAAATTGCTTCAGGAGAGAAATACAGCAAAAAGGATAAGAAACAACACAAATGGATAAAGCAACAGGTAAAAGACCAATTGATATATCCCTCCAAATTTCTGATTCAATTAGTAGTCAAAAAACAACTGACAATACTAGCCTAACGACAAGACAAAGTAGTTTTAAAACTACTAAGACCAGCTTTACAGCTGAAAATATTATCTCTTCGGAGAAAGATAGCCAAACGGCAACAAGCAGTTTTCAAACTGCAATCTCTTCAGAAAATAGCTCCCGCTTAAATGTGGAAAATATAATCTCTTCGAAGAAAGAACCCCGCAATACAGCAGATAATATAAAATTGATACCCGAAAGAATATTTAAATTCAGGGTATCTCAGAGTGAGCAGGATTATGACCTACAATTGAACCTCACACATTTCTTAACAAAAAGTGAAAATGAATACATATCTCTATTAGAGATTGTTTATAATCTCAAAACAACAGAGACTTGTGTTCCAAATCACATGGGAATTTATCCCAGAATCAATTTTGATAAAGGAGTTGATCCAAGAATTATAAGAGATTATTTCAGAATTGGAGCAGCAAATCTAATATATTTGAGCCCTGACCTCAGAGAAATTCAAGGGCTACCTCAAGAAATTATCAAAGCAGTCAGAGAATTCAAAACCAATAGTCCACTAGTAAAACCTACTAGTGAAATTTATATCAAGATTTTCTCAGCGTCCGAAGATTGGGAAGAATTAAAGAAGTTTAATCTAGTACATTGCGTACAAATCGGAGTATCTTCCCCAGAATACGTCAAGGAAATAGAAGCAAGTTTCTGAAAAAAATTTGAAGGAAACAAAGTCAACAAAGAATTTGTTGAAACCATAAGAGCTATGGGACTAAAAGTTCTTTTCTAAGTATTAGAAAATTAATCAAAGAAAACTGAAGTTGGCTACACAAAGCTCAAACAATAAAATTATTCTTTCTAATATAAGAAGAACTAACATCTCAATAAAAATCAATTTAGAAAGGTTTCTAAAAAGATAGAAACCAAACAAATAAAGTCAAGCTGCAGATGCCAACAAGTGTTTTGTCAGCTCAGAAAGTACGAAGGAAGGACATGTCCCACGTACCAAGACAAGATGGAAAGAGACAGCCACAGAAGCACTAGTCGCTAAAGATGAAAAAGACGTCAGCAATGACAGACGCAAGCAATAATACATCTGATACGTCACCAATGATGAAAGAAAGCATTAGAAAGAAGAAGCATTCTCGAACGTACAAGTGTTCATTGAAGAAAGACATCAAAAAAGAAGATTATTCTCCACCGGACAAGTGTGTGACAAATATGTAAAGAGAAAAGAATGTAAACATCAATGTAACTGAGAGAGTGTCTATATAAACTCTCGAGGACTTGTAATGGGGGACACTCATAGTCAAAAAGAGTCTCAATAGGATATGTGTATACTCTAAGTCTTTCATTCAATAAAGGAGCTTCAATCATATTTCATTCCAGATTTCATCCCAGTTCTTGATAGGAGTCTTGCATTCTAATTCCTATAGCGTAAGAAATAGGCTTTAGCCTGAAGATAATAATTCTTGTACTACCATAGAGAAGGAAGATTTGTGTGTAACCTTTTACACCCCCATTTCATTTTATCTTCACCGGTCAAGAGTTATCTCTCCCTTATGATTCTTGCATTCTAATTCCTATAGCATAAGAAATAGGCTTTAGCCTAAAGATAATAATTCTTATACTACCATAGAGAAGGAAGATCTGTGTGTAACCTGTTACACCTCCATTCCATTTTATCTTCATCGGTCGAGAGTCATCTCTCCCTTATTCTATCCTGGAGGCCATCGTCCAAAAAGTCTGATCAAACAAAGAATGCTTAAGGACGTAGGGACATGAAGGCTATAGGATGATAAGGAGTTTGAGATCCGGAACGTCCAGGTCTAAGGATTACTTCTCTTAGAAATCATTAAGAGAAGATCGACTGACGTTGAAGATAGAAGGAAGCGAGGTGGGAAACACTGGTATACAGACTATCTTTCTCTTTATGGTACTCAGAGTATTATTATCTTTCTTCTATAAGCTAGTTTCTTATGCGATGAATTTGATTATACAAAAAGCTTTTATCCGTCTAAAAGTTGAACTAAAAATGAAGATAGTGAAGGACAATATTTTACACATAATAACCAAGAATATTTTTAGAAAAAAGAGAATGACTAGTATATATAGTGTATATATGATAGCAGGAATTGTATACGAAGAATATAAAATAGAATACTTTCATGCTTCCTAGATACAGGTGCAGGGACTTGCATTGCCCGAAGACAAATGCTTTCCAGAAAAATATATTACAACACTACTTGCATTATATGGAAAAGATCTTACAGGAAAAAGACATGCATTAACTCATGGAGTCAGAAAACCTAAAATTATTTTAGGAAATTATATAGTTACATGTCCACAATTTTATACTCCTGAGTATGCACAACAAGACATATTACTAGGAAATAACTTCACACAAAAATTTAAACTATATATCCAACACCAACATTATATTCAACTATTGACACCTTGTGATCATTGGATTATAGTAAAAAGAGTTCAAAAAGCCTATAAAAGAGACAAATTTAATTTTCGCAGCAAATGTGGTGATTATAATACAACTAAACAACCAATAAAAGGACGAATCATTGCACAACTCAATATACAAGATATTGAAGCATTATTTGAAAAGAACTATAGTGATAATCCATTAGCCCTCTGGAATATTAGTCAAGAATGGGCTACAATAGAACTAATTGACAATACTAAAATAATCAGAGTAAAACCTATTATATATAATCTTATTGACATCGAAGAATTTAGAACCCAATCACAGGAATTAGAAACATCACAATTTATACAAAAATAAAAAACCCTCATTCTAGTCCAACATTCATGGTAAGAAACCATGCAGAAATTAAAAGAGGAAAAGCTAGAATGGTAGTTAACTATAAACAACTAAATCAACATACTAAGTTCGATGGATATTTTCTTCCACACAAAGAGACTTTAATAAATATGACAAGAGGAAAAAATATTATATTTATTCAAAATTTAACTGCAAATCAGGATTTTATCAAATAAGACTAGATGAAAAAAGTATACCTTTGACAGCATTCAGTACTCCACAAGGACATTACGAATGGACAGTAATGCCTTTCAGATTATAAAATGCTCCGCAAATATACCAAAGAAGAATGGATAAGGTATTTGAACATTATAATTCCTTTTGTCTAGTATACATAGATGATATTTTTATAGCCAGTAAAAGTGGAGAAGAACATTACAAACATCTGCAAATATTTTCCCTTCTTTGCCGAAAAGTAGGAATAGTATTATCTAAAAAGAAAATAGAAATCTATAAATCCAAAATTAGAATTCTTAGGATTAAAATTAGACTCAAGCGGAATAGAATTGCAGGAATATATTGTAGAAAAAATTATTATGCTCCCAGACAAAATAGAAGACAAAAAACAACTTCAAAGATTTTAGGATGCCTAAATTATGCATAACAAATAATCGAAAATCTGGCAAAATTAAGAAATCCCTTACAAAAACTATTAAAGAAAAATGTTATCTTCCTTATGACAGAAGAACTTATAAATTATGTTAGGTTTATAAAAGAGAAATGCAAAAATCTACCAAGATTAGATCTCCCTTTAGAAGGAGATGACTTAATAATAGAAATTGACGCCTCTGAAGAATTTTGGGGAGCAGTCTTAAAGAAAAAAGATGAACAAAAAGAAAAAATATGCAGATATACCTTTGGAACGTTTACCGACACAGAAAAAATGTATCATTTAAATGAAAAAGAATTACTAGTACTAAAAAAGGGAATCAAAAAGTTATCTTATTTCTTGCTTCCTAAAAAATTCTTAGCACGAGTAGATAATACTCAGGTAAAAGTTTTCATTAAAAACAATCTACCATCTTCACCGGTACATAAACGACTAAGCAGATGGAAGGCATTTTTTGCAGAATATATTTTTGACATAGAAGTTATTAAAGGTGAAATTAACTTTCTTGCATATTTTTTTACCAAGAGAATACAATGGAGCAAGTTGAAAAGAAACTTGCAGAATTAGAAGCTCAATTACAACGTAATTGTAATCTGTTACAAGACAATTACGTAGAATTAATTGAAATGATTCAAGAATAGGATAAAATTATTAACAATATAGAAGAAAGAAAACAAGATATTGTAGGAATAATTGCATATCTGAATTGCTTCAGGAGAGAAATACAGCAAAAAGGATAAGAAACAACACGGATGGATAAAGCAATAGGTAAAAGACCAATTGATATATCCCTCCAAATTTCTGATTCAATAAGTAGTCAAAAAATTACTGACAATACTAGCCTAACGATAAGAGAAAGCAGTTTTAAAACTACTAAGACCAGCTTTACAGTTGAAAATATTATATCTTCAGAGAAAGATAACCAAACGGCAACAAGCAGTTTTCAAACTGCAATCTTTTCAGAAAATAGCTCCCGCTTAATCGTGGAAAATACAATATCTTCGGAGAAAGAACCCCGCAATACAGCGGATAATATAAAATTGATGCTCAAAAGAATATTTAAATTTAGGGTATCTCAGAGTGAGCAGGATTATGACCTACAATTGAATCTCACACATTTCTTAACAAAAAGTGAAAATGAATACATATCTCTATTAGAGATTGTTTACAATCTCAAAACAACAGAGACTTGTGTTCCAGATCACATGGGAATTTATCCCAGAATCAATTTTGATAAAGGAGTTGATCCAAGAATTATAAAAGATTGTTTCAGAATTAGAGCAGCAAATCTAATATATTGAGCCCTGACCTCAGAAAAATTCCAGGGCTGCCTCAAGAAATTATCAAAGCAGTCAGCGAATGCAAAAGCAATAGTCCACTAGTGAAACATACTAGTGGAATTTATATCAAGATTTTCTCAGCATCCGAAGATTGGGAAAAATTAAAAAAGTTTAATCCAGTATATTACGTCCAAATCGGAGTATCTTCCCCAGAATACGTCAAGGAAATAGAAGCAAGTTTTCGAAAAGAATTTGAAGCAAACAAAGTCAACAAAGAATTTGTTGAAACCAAAAGAGCTCTGGGACTAAAAGTTCTTTGCCAAGTATTAGAAAAATTAATCAACAAAAATTGAAGTTGGCTACACAAAGCCTCAGACAATATAATTATTCTTTCTAATACAAGAAGAACTAACATATCAACAAAAATCAATTTAGAAAGGTTTCTAAAAAATATAGAAACCGGACAAATAAAGTCAAGTTGCAGATGCCAACAAGTATTTTGCCAACTCAGAAAGCAAGAAGGAAGGATATATCCCGCGTGCCAAGACAAGATGGAAAGAGATAGCCACCGCAGCACTAGCCGCTAAAGATGAAAAAGACGTCAGCAATGACGGACAAAAGCAATAATACATCAGATACGTCACCAATGACAAAAGAAAGCATTAGAAAGAAGAAGCATTCTCGAACGCACAAGTGTTCATTGAAGAAAGACATCAAAAAAGAAGATTATTCTCTACCGGACAAGTGTGTGACAAATATGTAAAGAGAAAAGAATGTAAACATCAATGTAACCGAGATAGTGTCTATATAAACTCTCGAGGACTTGTAATGGGGGACACTCGTAGTCGAAGAGATTCTCAATAGAATATGTGTATACTCTAAGTATTTCGAGAAATAGACTTTAGCCTGAAGATAATAATTCGTGTACTACCATAGAGAAGGAAGATCTGTGTGTAACCTGTTACACCCCCATTCCATTTTATCTTCACCGGTTGAGATTCATCTCTCCCTTATTCTATCTCAGAGGCTGTCGTCCAAAAACTCCGATCAAACAAAGAATGCTTAAGGACATAGGGACATGAAGGCTATAGGATGATACAGAGTTCGAAATCCGGAACGTCTAGGTCTAACGATTACTTCTCTTAGAAATCGTTAAGAGAAGATCAATTGACATTGAAGATAGAAGGAAGCGAGGTGGGCAACACAGGTATACAGACTATCTTGCTCTTTATGGTACTCAGGGTATTATTATCTTTCTTCTATAAGCTAGTTTCTTATGTGATGAATTTGATTATGTGAAAAACTTTTATCCATCTAAAAGTTGAACTAAAAATGCAGATACTAAGAATCATGTTTAAAATAAGTAATAATCATAGACAGAATGATAAAGCCGAAAAAGCATACAACACCCATAAGGGCAGTTCAAGTATGTTTTTGAAGCATGATAACAAAATCAAAAAATTCTGCCAACGTAAAGTGGTATAAGAGCCAAGTAACAATCCAACATACCAGAATGAGATCATGTATGAACAATATGAGTTAGGAAAGATAATAACATATACGAAGCTTTAGATTTAGAATTTGAAGTAAACATTGAATGATATGTATAAGAAATTAGAAGTACAAGTTCATGAAAATATTTTGAAAAGCTTTCAAAAGATTTAAGAAATGATAGTAGAATTACAGAAAACGATGGAATACCTATATGAAAAACAAAATAACGAATGTATATCAAAAATAAATCTATTCCAAACAAGTGGAAATGAAATAAGCTTATGTCCCCATCAAATAGAAGAAACAGATGACTTTAAAATCGAACAATTAGAAAACAAATATTTAGAAGCCGAAGCAGATGAACTAGATAGTTTAAGTCAAGAAATTTTGAGGTTAACGGAAAAGGTCAGAACTATAAACATAAAACCTATAGAAGGAGAGACTTCTGGAAGTCAAGTAACTATGCCTATTCCTACAACAGTTCCTAGCAGACAAGGCAGTAGAAATGAAACACCAGAACAACCAGGAGCTAGATACTGGTCAGATCCTAGCTTTAGAAGAAAACCTATTGATAGGAATAGATATGAAGGGATAAACTGGGCATCTGATAGAAGACTGAGTAATATTACTCTAGAAACCCCAGATGATTATATGAATCAAGAATATATTAGTGCAAATGGAATTTATTTAAATCTAAATTGTGTCAGAAATATTGACGAAGCTATAACAAGATGGGCGAAAGCCACATATTTATCAATAACATCACAAAGTTATGATATTGAAACAACATCAAGATTTTGTCATTTAACTTTCCAAGGAATCGTAGCAGATTGGTGGAAAGGATTAACTGATAATGATAAAGAAGCAGTAAAAGGAACAACAACCACATTAGCTCAAGTGGTAAATAACTATGAAAACAAATTAAGAAGAGAATTTCTTGGAGAAACATGGAATGTAAACATAGATGTAAAAAAAGAAAAAGAAAAAATGAGATTTACCTTTTTACTATATAATCTAAAATTCTGCAATATGTGCCGAATAGATGAATATATATGTAAATTTCAGGAATACTTCTATAAAATATATGATAGAACAGACACAGAAAATATTACCAATAAAAGTCTACTAAATTTATTTTATTCAAAAGTACCTGACCCTTGGGGATTTAAAGCAATGCAATTATATATACATATATATATATATATATATATATATATATATATATATATATATATATATATATATACATACATATATACATATATATACATATATATACACATATATATGTATATATATATACATATATACATATATATATGTGTATATATATACATATACATATATATATGTATATATATACATATATATGTATATATATATATATGCATACATACATATATATATATACATATATATAGGTATATATATACATATATATATATACATATATATATACATACATATGTATATATATATATGCATATATATATATATGCATATATATATATATATGTATAAATATATATATATATACATACATATACATATATGTATATGTATACATATATGTATATATATACATATATATATGTATATATATATACATATATATATATGTATATATACATATATATATATATATATGTATATATATACATATATATATGTATATATATATACATATATATATGTATATGTATATATATATGGTTTTTTTTATTGCCCGCGCAGGTACTGTAGGCATGTTACCCGTCTCTTTTGACGTGGTGGTATTTTTTGTAAATAACAGATCCCTATCCTGGTGTAGACCGGCACCGCGAGGCCGTTGGTCGCCAACACCTCGGCATTGCGCGGTGCGATGAGGCCCGAGACGATGGTCTGGAACTGCCGCACGGTGGATCAAGACCTGGAAACGCTCCATGATAGCGACCAGAACTGGGACCGGAGGTGCTGCTGGCCGTGGCAGGTACCAGAACATGCAGCATGATTGCGACGGCAGAATAAGTCAAATCACCGTGTTAGTTCCTCGGAGCTGTTGGTGGCCTTGCTGTGGCTGCCGTCGTTGTTCTACGTGGCTGCCGACTGTTGTTGATGTTGCTGGCCTCCAATGATGGACGAGATGGTTGCGGCGAGGGCGGCGGTGAAGTTGGGGTCAGACATGATGGCGCCTGTTGCGGCGGTCACGGTGTCGGCAAACGACGTCTGGGGTTGGGACCAGTGGCGGATCCAGCCCTATGACGAAGGAGGGGCACAAATAAATGTGATGCTAAGTATATATATAGAATTTATATTGAGTGTCAACATGTCTCAATTGATCTATTTATATTTGTATCTAGAGAGGAAAATAGATGGATCTTACATAAATTAAAAAAGAGTTTGAAGACTTAATTCATCACTTGGTGGTGTACTTAATTTTAGATTTGTGTATATATATTATTGTGTATGTAGATTATAACATTCTACGTACATTTATGATTCTTTTACATTTAAGATGAGTTTGAAATAGCAACATGTATGGATTATTATATATTTTTAAGATCAAACAAATAATTTCTTACTTGATAAGTTTGACTACTCAAGTAAATAAAAAGTAACATAAAGTTAAGAAAAATGAGTATATAAGTAGTACCACACGAGAATTACTATCATTATTTAAAAATCAGAAAACAACACTATAGTAAATTACTATTAAATAAAGATACTTATAATGTTGTTAAAGCTATTTATTAATTTTATCTAATAAATCAAGAAATGTTGTGACAATATATTGTCACTAAATTATTTAGATTGCCATTTATGTATTGCGTTGGAAATTAGGTAAATATAAAAGGTTCGTTGTCTTTGACATCATGATGAAATAATATATATAATTTAGAGGAAAAATATTTGCACAACTTGCGAATAGAAGTATTAATTTTAAGAATTAATTTCATAAGATCATGATATTACATTATTTTAATAAATATTTATTGATGTATAAAATTCAAATTAGTACACACATTATAAATATATTGTTATTAAAATTTTCGTGACACCATGTACTACTAAGAATGTCATATTTCATTTGACATTATCTTTCCTATCATATATTACACTTGTAATAGAAAATAGTCAGCATACAACTGCATACGTAACATATACACCTATAGACTATGTTGTTGCTATATTTGTTATAGATTTAGTTATTTATAAATAATATAACATTGTTTGATACCCCATGGAGTATATTATTAATTATAGATATTGGTTTTTATTTTCCCATTTCCTATGTACTTGTCATATTTGTTACAACATATAATTATTTATATATTATATACAATATTTGATATTCTATAAAGTATACAAATAATTATAGATACTAGTTTATTTTTCCTCATTAACCATAAAACTATGTATTTGTTATAGTTTTTATACATTTAATTATTTGTTTATGCATGATACAAAAATATTTAACATTTCATAAAGTATACTATTAGTTATAGATCATAAAGTATATTATTAATGATAGATATCAGTTTCTTATTTAATCATTATAAAATTGGTGTAAACTAATAGTTAGCCAATTGACATTAATGTATGTATTTTTGGTATATTTATTAATATATTTAATAAAAAAAATAACTTGTGAATTATGTAACAATGAGATATATTTATAAAAATAAAGAAACGTCATTTATTTTTATATAAATTACCCTATTCAAATGTATTTATATTTGTAATTCTTACTTAAAATCATATTAGTAATAATGTTATTTATAAAAGAAAGTTTACATAATTTGAAAATAGGCTAATAAGCATGTGAAGCTGATAAAGTATACAAATAAATATTAACTTTGATACCATGTTAAATATACAACATATATATGTTTAAAA
Source organism: Alisma plantago-aquatica (assembly GCA_963693085.1). NCBI lineage: Eukaryota > Viridiplantae > Streptophyta > Magnoliopsida > Alismatales > Alismataceae > Alisma > Alisma plantago-aquatica. Next base: position 60,992,004 of record OY856409.1, read on the forward strand.
TTTTTCAAAATTGGAGGGGGGGCACTTGCTCCTACTTGCCCCCCCCCTCCCGCCGCCACTGGTTGGGACGTGCTGATCGTCGGTAAATCTGTCTTGGGCAGCTGCTCGGCGATGGTGGTGGCGGTGGCGGCGTCGTGGGAAGAGGATGTGGTGACCGAAGAATTTGGACTGGGTGGTGGTGTCGTAGAGCACCTGCCTGAATATCCGGGGTAGTTGAGGCGGTGTCGCTGCAGTGCTACCTGAAGCAGGTTGTAGGGAGGACACAGCTGGTGCTGATCCGGATGAAGCGAAGGGCATGATGCCGCCGGGAAAATGGGCGGAGTTGAGTGTCGGTGGCGTCGCATTGTTGGGGCGCTGTTGGTACTGCAGTGGGTTTGGTGCAGTGGTGGGGTCGAGGGTGATGGTAGGGAAAGACGCTGAGGCAGATATGGTGGCCATGTAGGAGGAGCAAGGGAGGAGTGTGCGTGCAAGGAAGTTGGGGTTCATTAGCCCGTCTGCGCTTGACATGGACCCAGACAGAAGCATGGACGCTGCAACGGAGTAATTATCTTAGCTCGAAAATTATGTAAGACTATACATGTCAGTTCAGGTGCGGGTGGGGTTTGTGTAAACAGTTACATTTTTGGCCTAACAATTACATTTTGTCATGTATAGTTACTTTTTATGTCTTAGTGTTACTTTAAGTGTCGGATAATTACTTTTCTTACCACGTAGTTACTTTTTGTGTCATGGTGTTACTTTCAGTGTCAGATAGTTTTTTTTGTGTCATGATGTTATTCTTAATGTCGCATACTTACTTTTTGTACCATATAATTACTTTGTGTGTCTTAATGTTAATTTCTGTGTCAGATAGTTACTTTTTGTGTCATGATGTTACTTTTTATATCAAATAGTTACTTTTCGTATCCTATAGTTACTTTCGGTGTCATTTTGTTACTTTCAGTATTGGATAGTTACTTTTTGTGTGCTTGTGTTACATTCAGTATTGGATAGTTACTTTTTATACCATATAATTACTTTGTGTGTCCTTGTGTTACTTGCAGTGTTGGATAGTTACTTTTTTGGCCTAACAATTACATTTTGTCATGTATAGTTACTTTTTATGTCTTAGTGTTACTTTAAGTGTCGGATAATTACTTTTCTTACCACGTAGTTACTTTTTGTGTCATGGTGTTACTTTCAGTGTCAGATAATTTGATATCTTAGCTTGAAAATTATGTAAGACCATACAGGTCAGTTCAGGTGCGGGTGGAGTTTGTGTAAACAGTTACATTTTTGGCCTAACAATTACATTTTGTCATGTATAGTTACTTTTTATGTCTTATTGTTACTTTAAGTGTCGGATAATTACTTTTCTTACCACGTAGTTAATTTTTATGTCATGGTGTTACTTTCAG
>OY856409.1:62800900-62955900 GCA_963693085.1 Alisma plantago-aquatica
AGAAACCAAGTCCTTTGCTAGACCATGTTGAACGAGGAAGAAAAGTTGAAGCCCGATCAGAAAGGTAGATGCAGACTCACTAGAGGAAGATCCATCAAGAGATACCCAAGATAAGATGTGATGGTAAGATCAGTTAGTAATCGTTGCAAAAAAATTAAAAAAAAATAATGGAAAGCAGGTTACTAGAATGCAGCATCTTGTGTCGCATTTGAATAATGTAAACCCGAGTATGAAACCTATCACATATTGGTACATCCACTCCATCCAATTTGGCAACATCATTCACAATTCTAGACTGGATGAAATTTGCCAGGCATATACTCGCTTCTATTGATCTTATATCCATAAATCTTAAATTCACCTATTTCGGTACATGTAACATCTATAAGTCCACCACTTCAATTAATGAACTCTAGGTTACTATGGAAAAATGTAAACTTTATATGCTTTCTACTAGAAAAAATGGCAAACTTTGTTTGTTTTAATCACCAAATAATATATGATTTACACTTTTACATGGGTTAGACCGGTTTTGATCTAGGGTTCTTCCTCCTCCCTTTATTACCTCCCCCTTGTTTGGGTGATACAATAGCGCATATAGTCGTTGGTCCCCTATGGTCATTCTCTTCATCATGCTAGGTGGGGACTATGCTAGTACCTCCATCTATAGGCATAGTAGGTGCCCCATCTCAGCATCTCCCTTCCTCCTAATTTCCGCTCCACTAGTCCTAGAAATATTATTCTTCTCCAGTGTCATCAAAGATTCCTCTTTTTTCGGTGCCCCTAAGTGGTTATAGGGGGCAACCCATCCTTAAGAATCAAGACCTATTGGGCTACCCAACATTTGGAGGATTTTGCCTCAGTCTTTCCCTTAAATGGTGACATGAGGGGGCATTCCTCCATTTGATTTTTCTTCTGTCTATTGCACGGGATACCCAACATTTGGAGGCTTTGCCTCAGTCTTTCCCTCAAATGGTGACATGAGGGGGCATTCCTCCATTTGATTTTTCTTCTGTCTACTGCACAAGATGGGTTCATATTATATGTTTTTTATAATCCATATCCATTCCCAATGCAAACCAGCTTTTACGTGCATCTATTGCCACCTAGCTAATTATGACATGAAATTTATGAGACATTTGTTGTGGACATATATGGAACTTATGGAAATCCATGAGAAGATTGTTGTGGACATCTATGGAGTTCCATCAGCCTCACACATTAAGCAGCATGCAAAACCAATTATTGGTGATGTTCAAGATGATTTATGTCACAAGATCACAACATGATGGTTGAAATGCTAGAGAGCAATTGTAGTATGTGACCAGAAGATCCCATTCAGATTAAAGTATAACTCTTATAGAACCAGCTTACTACTAGCTATGCTATATAAGAGCGAATGTTGGGCAAAGAAAGGTCTCAGCAATATGAATGTGGTCAAAATGTTTATGTTGAGGTGTATGGGTGGGAAGTGTGAAACAGAAAACAGTTTTGGGAAGCGTAGGGTTGCACAATGTGTGCACCCTCATATATATAACATTGAAACATTTACAGAGAGGTCCACATATAATATGGAAATAACAAAACAACTAACAGAATATATAAAACAGGAATATATGTTAACACTCCCCCTCAAGTTGGAGCATAGATATCAATCATGCCCAACTTGTCCGTCAGTGTGCAGAATTGCTTCTTCGCCAGCAGCTTGGTGAAGATGTCAGCAACTTGGTCTTCATAACGAGTGAAGGGAGTGCAGATCTTGCCAGTCAGAATGGATTCCCGAATAAAATGACAATCTACTTCAATATGTTTAGTGCGCTCATGATAAACTGGATTATTCGCAATGAAGATAGCAGCTTTATTATCACAGTGCATAGGTATAGCAGAAGAAGAGTCAACCCCGAACTCTTTTAACAGAGAGCGCACCCACAACAATTCACAGGCAGTATGGGCCATGGCCCTATATTCAGCTTCAGCACTTGACCTGGCCACAACATTTTGTTTTTTACTCCTCCAGGTAACAAGATTGCCTCCAACATACGTACAATACCCAGAAGTAGATTTTCTGTCAACTCTGCTACCTGCATAATCAGAATCAGAGTACCCTGCAAGAGAACAGTGTCAATGCTTCCTGTAGTGAAGTCCCTTGCCAGGAGACTTCTTCAAATATCGTAGAATCTGACAAAGAGCATCCCAGTGACACTGTCTGGGTTTATCAAGGTATCTGCTAAGAAGACCCACTGCAGTAGAAATGTCAGCTCTGGTGACAGTCAAATAAATGAGTTTACCAATCAGCCTCCTGTACTTTTTATGATCAGCAAACAGAGGAGAAGAATCATCATCCCAATTTACATTAGGATCTAGAGGAATATCAGCAGGTCTCGCCCCCAGCATACCAGTCTCCTGCAGTATGTCTAGGACATATTTTCTCTGAGACAACACAAGAGCATTAGAATTTCTAGAAACTTCTATGCCCAGAAAATATCTAAGTTTGCCCAAATCTTTGGTAGCAAAGTGCTTGCCCATATGAGATTTAGTAGACTGAATACCAAGAGAATCACTGCCAGATATGATAATATCATCAACATAGACAATCAGAATAATAATACCAGCTGAAGTCCTCTTGATAAAAACAGAATGATCCACCTGAGATCGCAGAAACCCAAAATCAATCATAATTTTGCTCAATTTATCAAACCAAGCCCGGGGACTCTGCTTAAGCCCATAAATAGACTTCTTTAACCTGCAAACTTTGTGAGACTCCCCCTGAGCAACAAACCCAGGAGGTTGCTCCATATAGACCTCTTCTTGTAAATCACCATACAAGAAGGCATTTTTCACATCTAGTTGCAACAGTGGCCAGTCAAGATTAACAGCAACAGACAGAAGAATTCTGACAGAATTAAGACGAGCAACAGGAGAGAAAGTCTCAAAATAGTCAATACCATACGTCTGGGTGTAGCCTTTAGCAACTAACCGTGCCTTCAGCCTTTCAACAGTGCCGTCAGGTTGATATTTGACCGCATACACCCATCTGCAACCTACAGGTTTACACTGAGGAGGTGGATCCACCAGCTCCCAAGTATCTCGTTCAGCAAGAGCTAACATCTCCTCCTTCATAGCAGACAACCATCCAGTACTCTGTAGAGCATCCTGGATATTCTTTGGAACAGCAACAGCAGATAAGGCATATACAAAATTGCTAGAATTAACATTCAGATGATCAGTAAAAACAAAATGAGCAATATTGTGTGATGTGCAGGAACGAGTACCCTTTCTAAGAGCAATGGGTAAATCAAGATCAGAATGTACCTCAGGTGTAGTAGAACCTTCTGGAGGTGAAGATTGGTTTTCATGGGGGGTTTCTTGAGTAGAAGGTGCTCTGTTCCTGCGTTGATAAACTATAAGAGGAGGCTTATCAGCCTCAGTAGTGACTTGGTCAGTAGTATCAGGCACACAATCAGAAGTAACAGGTAGAGGTGAGGCAATAAGATCATACTGTAAACTGTCACCACGAGTCGAATAGTAAGGAGTATCCTCAAAGAAAACTACATCACTGCTAGTATACCATTTTCTTGCAGTAGGACTGTAACACCGATATCCCTTCTGGGTACGAGAATATCCCAAAAAATGCACTTCTCAGCACGAGGAGACAGTTTATTAGAAGTAGGTCCAACTAACCGTACAAAACAGGTACATCCAAAGATCCGAGGAGGCACAGTAAATAGCTGAATATCGGGTTGAAGAACTTGAATAGGTATTTTGTTTCCAATCACAGAAGATGGCATTCGATTTATCAGAAAACAAGCAGTCAATATAGCCTCAGGCCAAAACGAGCGAGGAACATGTGCATGCATCATAATAGTTCTAGCAACCTCTAACACATGTCGATTTTTACGCTCAGCCACACCATTTTGCTGGGGTGTATAAGCACAGGAGGTCTGATGTATTGTACCCACAGATTTACAAAAAACATCCACATCTTTTTTAACAAATTCCAGTGCATTATCAGTACGAAAAATTTTGACAGGCATACCATATTGAGTTTTTATTTCAGCAAAAAAGAACTTGATAACAGACAAAACTTCGGACCTACTTTTCATCATAAACAAACAAGTAGTCCGTGAAAAGTCATCAATAAAAAAAATAAAATATTTATGACCAGATAAACTCGGCACATGACAGGGTCCCCATACATCAGAGTGCACTATATCAAACATATTTTTACTGCTAATTTGGCTGCGTCTAGGATAAACAGCTCTAGTTTGTTTTCCAAGTTGACATGACTCGCACTGAAAACTACAAATGCCAAGATCAGACATTAAATGTCGAAGCTTTTCAGATGATGGATGGCCCAACCGGTAGTGCCACTGTAATGCAGAAACTGAGGTAGATAATGCAGGAGTCACAGATGCTTTAGCTGCTTTTGGCAAATGATCCAGATAGAAGAGTCCATCAGCACCTTCATACCCCCCACCAATCTTCATCCTCGTGCGAAGGTCCTGAAAAACACATGAACCAGGAATAAAAGTCAGACTACACTGTAGGCTCCGCAATATCTTGCTAACAGATAACAGATTCAAAGGAAATCTCGGCACATATAAGGCAGATTTCAGCAGAAAGTCAGAAACAATATCCCCCACTCCAGACACCGCAGACTTGGAGCCATCAGCCAACATAACAGATGATGGTCTAGCAGGTTTAAATAATTTGTGAAACAGTGATCTATTTCCAGAAATATGTGAAGAGGCACCAGAGTCGATGACCCACTTAGTATTACCAGGAGTAGAAGAAGAGCTCAGGAAGGCAGTGTCATAACCAGAATAAGTGGCGGCATGAGCTCCACTAGTCGAAGCTTGAGACGATGCACCAGCTCGCTCAAGAAGAAGACGCTCCACCTCAGCACGGATGTAGTCAGCAGTCGCACCCGAGGAGACAGAGTCAGTAGGCTGAGTCGTTCCCTCTGATGCAGTAGTAGTGGAGTCAGCAGCTGCATTGGCCCACGCCGGCTTACCATATTTCTCCCAGCATTTTTCTTCAATATGGTTGGACCGGCCACAGAAGGTACAAAGGCGCTGTCCTGACTGAGGACGCGCACCAGCAGTAGGGGCAGTAGAAGAGGCTCCACGACCAGGAGCAGCCCGTCCTCGTCCTCCACCCAGGGGAGGACGGCTCTCAGTAAAGCGACCCCGGCCACGACCAGAAGCTGTAGCAAGGGCCGAAGAGTCTCCAACATCAGTAGTCAGAGACGAGGAAGACGAAGGCAAACGCTGAAGGCGTTTGTAGGCACTCTGTAGTGACGGCAGAGGGTCACTGGCTAAGATCTGGTCCACAACTCCAGCATATGACTCAGGCAATCCACAGAGAAACTGGACCAACTGAAGCTCCTGACGCTGACGCTGCATAGTAGCCAGGTCTGTGGAGAGAGGGTGATAGGATTCTAGTTCACCCCATAATCCAGTGAAGTCAGAGAAGTAATCCGCAATGTCCGTCCCCGTGAACTGTAGACGTCTCAACTGCTTGGTGATGTCAAACACCTTCTTGGGGTTCTGACTATGCGAGTAAGTACCGGCGAGCTGATCCCACATCTGCTTCGCCGTAGGTAGGTGAAGAAGTGTGACGCTAATCTTCTCAATGCTGCTATTGAGAATCCAGGTCATCACAGTGGAGTCATCACGAACCCAGTCGTCATACGCCTTTACACCTTTAGCATCAGCGTCCTCTGCGGGTGTTGCCGGACCCGCACGGATAAGATGTGAGTATTTGCCCTGGGATCTGGCATAGATCGTCATGGAGCAGACCCAGTGTGGATAGTTGCGCCCATCAAGCTTCACAGTGGTAACCTGACGGCGGAAGTCATCATGCCAGGACGCCATGGGAGCAGTAGGCACAGCAGGAACAGGCACGATCAGGCAGGAGACGGGCTACGCCGTCAGACAGGCACAGCAGGCACAAGGAACACGGAGAAGACCTCTCACATACGGTCTACGCCGAAGCGCAGAACAGAACTCGGCGACACAAAGGCCTACTCGGGCAGGCAGGCACAGGACCGAAAAAGGTCTACGTCAGTTCAAGCCACCGGACCTTCACGGAGCCAACTGCCCGGTGGCAAACGGCCGCGGAGGCGCACGAGCCCCCTGCGGCGGAGAGGAGGACCGGCCCTGGCGGCTGGCCCGGCGCCCGCCGACCGGCGGCTGCTGCTGCTGCTGGCCGGCTGCGGGGGGGGCGGCCGGAGAGAGAGAGGAGGGAAGGGAGGGTGACGGCCGGCTGGATCTACTGCGCTGATACCATGTGAAACAGAAAACAGTTTTGGGAAGCGTAGGGTTGCACAATGTGTGCACCCTCATATATATAACATTGAAACATTTACAGAGAGGTCCACATATAATATGGAAATAACAAAACAACTAACAGAATATATAAAACAGGAATATATGTTAACAGGAAGCAAGGAAGGATCACTTGAGAAATGACTATATAAGAAACAAAGTGGAGGTGATGAGTGTGACGACAAGTCACACGAGGGCCGCCTGAGATGGTATGGACATGTGCAATGCAAACTGACAAATGCATCAGTTTGAAGTGATGCTATTAAGTCGATCACATATACAAATAGAAAAGGCAAACTAAAATTAATTTGGGAAAAGCTTCTAAAAAGAGATTTTGAATCTTTACGTCTTGATGAGATTATGAACCATAAATGAGTTGATTAGAAAAGAAGGATCCATGTAGCCGAATCTAACATGGTTGGGATTGAGGCTAAGATGATGATGATTAAAACAAATTAATAGTACATATACCTTTAGAGTGAATGTTGGCTACTGCTCCTTGATTACTGAATATGAGACTAAATATGTTTTACTTAAGTTAAGCGACAAGAACAACAAAGTCTATCATTAAACAATAGCATGTATGTGCATGCGTGTGTGTGCGCGTGTTTATGTCTGTGTGCGCGTGTGTGCAAGTGTATGTCTATATGCACTAGTTGTAGTGAGGTAATTCTTTTTACAGCATGTGTGAGCAATGGACAGCGACAATTGTGTGCAGTAAAAATGGGAAATTGTGTTGACATGTTATAGGAAAAAGGATATTCAATTGTGTTGACATGTTATAGGTAGAGGATCACTCGAGAGAATCTGATCAACAACTCCGGCGAAGGAGGAGGGTAGACCAGCGAGGAACTGGACAAGCTGAAGTTCGTTCCATTGACGCTGGATTTCAGTGATGTCGGCAGAAAGCGGATGGTACACCTGAAATTCATCCCAGAGAGCACAGCAGTTGTTGTAGTAGTCCTCGATAGAATCAATAGTAGAAAACTCTTGATTGGCCAGCTGCTTGAAGATCTCAAACACCTTCTTTGGATTTTGCTGGTGAGAGTATACATGGGAGAGCTAGTCCCACATATCCTTTGCAGTCTTCAGACGAAGGAGAGACTAGTTGATCTTCGGTTCGACGTTGTTGACCATCCAGGTCATAACACCATAGTCCTCCTTGGACCAGAGATCATAGGCCTGCTTGGTCTTGTCATCAGCATCAGCAGTGGGAGCGTCTGGTCCCTTAGTCGATAGATGAGAATAGCGCCCTTGTGCTTTAACATAGAGTTCAAAGGAAGCTGCCCAGAGGTGATAGTTGGAGCCATCCAACTTCACAGTAGTAACACACAGAGTACACGGAAGATCCGGAGTCGCCATCGGAAGGTGCAGTCAGGGGAAGAAGCACAGGCGCAGAGAGCAGTAGCAGTCAGAGGCAGAAGTCCAACACATGGACTAGTAGTAGAAGGTAGAAGATCCACGCATGGATCTTAGAAAAACCCACGTAGGGGCAGCAGATGAAAAGAAAAACCTACGCCAACATGGAGGATCAGTCACTCCACCATGAGGCGCAGGCAAACAGAGAGGATGAAGCTCGTTACTCTGTCAACGTGCCAGAACTGGAAAGTTACCGAGACTGTCCGGAGATTTCGGAAAGAGAAACGGAGCTAGACGGAGGGGCCTGTGGTGGATTAGGCCACAAGGATGGGAGAAGGGAAGAAGGAGGTTGGTGGAGAGATTGGATGGGAGGGCGGCGGTACTGTAGCAGTACTGTAGCGGCAAAAAAAAAGAGGTGGGGGTGGCGGCGGCTAGGGTTGGTGGAGAAGATGGCGGCTAGGGTTGGGGTGAGAGAGGGATTAGGTTTAAGGTGGATCGGCCCGCTCTGATACCATCTAGAAGTTGGCAACGAGATTGTTTATTATTGGATGATCTAAAAAGAATACAATGGTCTCTCTTTTATAAGACAAGAGAGTGTACAATATTTAGAGATGAGCAATATGGGATAAAGAGAAGAAGAGAATACAGAGAAATAAGCAAATACACTAAGTAAAGAAAAGCAGTAAAGTGTATATACTAATAGATACAATCGTTGTTGTATAGTTGTATTCTAAACTATTTGGGTGTTTTATATTGTCTTGTACAATGCTTAGATATGCATAAAAATTTAAAAATATAGTATTTATATACATATGTATGTAATTTTGCATAAAAGTTTATAGGAATTGGAAATCCGTTTTTCTAAAAAGCGCCCGCTTAATCGCCCGCCTGGCGATTAATCGGCTACAAGGTCCCGTCCGCACGCTTCCCGTTTCGCGCTTTTTAAAACCTTGGTATAGTGTATCCTGATCAGACCTAACTTACCCAAATTTTCCTTATATTGACTCAAATGAGACTTAATACGGCCAAATTAGACCCAATCACCCAAATCAAACCTATTTCTCCAAATCAGACTTGTGTTCCCCAAATCAGATCTAATCTACTCAATTGACAAGATTTGGCCCAAATTAATGTGGCCAAATCATACCTAATTTCGCCAAATCATACTTATTTCACCCAAATCAGGCCTGTTTCCCCCAACTCAGACCTAATTTACCCAAATTTGACTTGATTTGGGCTAAATCAGACATATTTCAGCCATAAAATGACTCAACTTAATTTCATATGACCAAATCTACAGACCTAACATATGTTGAATTACCCTTTAAGTGGCTTAACTTGGACCTGCAAGGCCTTAGGTGGTCACATAGGTCACATTAGGGGAATATGACCAAATCTACAGACCTAGCATATGTTGAATTTCCCTTTAAGTGGCTTAATTTGGACCTGCAAGGCCTTAGATGGTTACATGGGTCACATTAGGGGTTAGGCACCCAATTTGAGCCTTGAGGTGGCATGTCTTAAGCCTAGGTGGGCACCTTGATAACTAAGACTACACCTGACCTAAGTAGGAGATGGAAGAATGTGTTGTGGGTGGAAGGGTGATGCAAGAAATGTCATTATTGCATGAGAGGGAGAGATTGTGAGCCCAGAGTATGGGTTTGATTCAAACAGTGTTTCCTAACACCATGTATTACCAAAAGTCAGAATCCATGAGTTAGGCTTCTTAGTTGTAAACCAATGAACCTCGTGCATGGGCTGTTAATAGACAACGTTGCAAAAGGGGCAAGATCCCAAATTCACTCAATATATAAGAAATTATGAAAACAATGTACATCTAGTGAACCCATAGTTAAACCAAATTCTCTGTAATCATACACACAAAAATCTTTAAACAGTTAATTTAGTTTGTTTACCCTACTTATCACATTTAGCTCACACTATAGATTCATATGTGGGATTGCAAAACCTCATTTAAACACCGCTAATAGGTTTAAAGTTTGAGCAGTACATTACAAAAGGAATATAGCTAGAGATTGACGAAAATAGCGACTAGATACAAATGTAATCTCAGCTGCTTGTTTCTAATAAAACTGTTAGGTAACCTCGGCATATGAATCTAGTGTCCCTGAATGCTTGGGAGAGTTACATGTAATGATATATGAGTTTATTCGTCCTTGTAAACAAACCAGAAAAAAGTTGAAGGTTGCTTACAGCCCAGTTTGGAAGTAGAGCTAAAAGTGTAGGAGAAAGACCACGGTACATCCCTTTGATCCCTTCCTTTTTTATTATTTGTTCTAGGCTCAAAATAATAAGACTGCCTGATCCATAGAAAATAAGATGCTTAAGTAGTTGATCAAGAATTAAAGATGGAGCATGCTATAATGGCATCATGACCGCTTAAGCTTTCAATACTAAATGAAACAGATGAAAGCAGCTAGCAAAATTAGAAATATAAGATATGAAAAAGAACTAATGCTTAGATCAAACGTCCAGTATCTGAAGGTATGATAGTATCAGTCATGAGCCCAGGTTAAGGAGAAAACATGCATTTGAAAAAAATGCAGAAGCTTAGCAGCATATTGGTTGACGAAGGCCCATGAAACAATGTCTCTTTTAGTTTCAGAAAAATAAAGTCTTGTTCAGAAATAACTAACGAGCCGTTAAGCACCACACCTCTGTTATGTATCACTGGTTTAGATTTTAGCATTAAGGGTTGGCATAACTCAAAATAATAAGCTTCGATGTTTACCCTCATATTCATATGCACAGCAGAAAGTAGACACTAGGTCAGAACTTAGAAGTCTAATTCTTCAAAGCTGGTCCACAAGGATTAGCATTATGCCAGATTGTCATGGAAGCCAACTGCCCTCCAGATATTGCAAGTGAAGAAACACCGGGCATGACTATATATTTCCTCATGAGATGTGTAGCGATTTGAAGTCAATACAGTGACGTGAAATGAGCATTTTAGGGAGGCAGAGAATGGCAAGATGATGATTGTATTTGACAAAAGATATTGTAGGGGCCAAAAAGTTGATAACATGGTCTGGTAGTTCTTCCCAGCATACTTGAACACTAACTATTATTCACCAGATATGCTTTAACAGTAACATTCATTGCAATACGTTCTTGTATCAAGATTAGGAAAAGCTACTTCTCCCAGTAAGCTTCAGAAACATAAATTCCATCTTGTGGTGAAAACTAGCTAGTTATAAAAGCCAATTTTGCAATATAAAATGATCGGTAAATAATAGCAAAACAATGGATCACCGGGAGTTCTAGTTATAGTAAATTACTTTTACGACCAGGAGGAGCATTGGGCAAGCCGTGGACCTGGAGCCTTGTCTTAATTACATCCAATGGGCATACAAAAGTAGCCGAAATGGCTCCTGCAGTTCAAGGAGGCAGAACGGGAAATAAGTGCATAATCTTCGATAAAGCCACTAGTCACTAGAATGCCAAGGCAATATATTCAGAATAACGGCAACGAAACAACCACGAAAAATGCCTCCTTCAGTGTTTAGGTGAAACAAAGGTGATAAAGTGAAGGCCTAGCAAGTGCAGACGTGATACAAAAAAGCAGCTGGCTGACCAAGATGCGGACAACAACAGTGTGCAACAAGGAAAGAGAGAATTTTGCCTAGAGCCCTGACCTGCAGCTCCGCCAGCTACAGTGTTGCAAAAGAATTCCCTGGCGGGGGAACCCTTTGAAGAAGCCTCAGCCATCGCCACTGCTCCCCGTCAGCAATCTATTGAGTTTTCTCTTCTGATTCACTACTTCTCCGGTAGTGGAGCGGGCGGGTGTGAGGCGGCGGGCGCGGATCGCAGACCTTGGGATCTTACCGCCATAGCCTTTAGAGAGGCGGCTGGGTTCAGAGATTTTTCTTCAATAGCGTTGGAGATGACGGATTCGATGGCTGTTTGCTACTATAGGTCACTAACAGTGTTCGTTTTTTAAAATGACAGTTGATGCGAGGAGGTAATCCAACTAACTCGGAGAGGGAAGATTGGAGTTGAACGAGGGAATTTCGATCTGCACCATCGCGGGCGGGACCTTCGTAAGTTCACTGCTTACACGGGCAAGTTTACCGCTGGGCGCTGGTATTGGAATTTAGAGTGCTTTCACTGCCGGTTTGGCTTTTATTTAAAAAAATAAGATTAGGATCATAAGCTATGTGTAAGCATAGACCCGTGGGATGCACGGATAGAAAAATGCGTGTCCGGGCCTTTTGTCTATAATGAAATATGTCTAATATATTGGTGGGGCCAATTTTGATGAGTGACGGAGAGAGCATGACCTCTTCTCCTATATTGGCCCATATATAGTCTACATGCAATTATATTGCCACTATTATTATTTTTGTGGTTGCGTCATCCACTTACTGGAATATTTGGTAAATTGTAGTCTGACAATAAAGTATGAATTTATTGTATATTTTTACATTAGGAATTCACATAACTATATCTGATTACACTTAGGGCTAGTTTGGTTGGGTGTAGTCAGGTGCAATTATGTGATTCTAATAAGATAGAATTCGAAAGGAATACTTTTCTTTGTAAGGCGGTGCATTTGGTTGGATGCAGGCAGAATATACTGTTATTGCTTGATTTCGTTTGGTTGCTGCTGGTTTTCCATCAATTTAATGTCCAAAACACGGCCCGGCTGGAAAACGATTTCCGTACCCGTACCGCCCCCTTTCTAGGCGCAGTACAAACTCTCCGCTTTTGGGCAAAACGGGAGTCAGCTACGGGGTTCAAAACCCGTGAGTTTATTTTCACTCAAGTCAACCAAATAAAAACGCACCGTCAACTTCTGACTTTTAAATTCATTACTCTTGTCCTACACCCAACCAAACTAGCCCTTAGGGCATGTTTGTTTTGTAGGATCTTATTGGATTTTTAGGATTACCTAATTATGTTGATCCTGGTTTCCACGAATCCCCGGTTATGAATAGTCCAGCAGTGAAAATTTTTTGTTTGGCAACAAGGACGAGATCTCTGCGTTTTTCATATAGGTGGGGACCATGAGTAGCGTTTTAGCTTTGACAGTTGGATAAAGAAGGTCGCAGAGCACGGAGGCGTCACACTCCTTTGATGTATATCGGCATCCTGCCGTTTTGAAACGAAAAAGTATATCTAGCTATTAGTATGTGTGAGAAAGATACAGGATTCTTCTCATTCTCCAGCTCCATTGAACCAAACCTAAAATTAAGGTCGATGGATTTATGATTGTGATCCAATACAGCAGAGTACAGGAAAACAAATGTGCCCTTAAATAAAACTAGCATTTAGGTGGATTTGTTGAGGTCTCTCGTTTGTGGGCGCCGATTCACTGTTCCACTCTGGCACGTTTGGTTTGTCGGATTTTCAGAACTCATGTATTATGTCCATCCTACATTATTAAAATGTTGCATTGTTAAAATCCTGCAAAGTAAAATTTTATGTTTGATTTACTGGATTTTGTAAGTGTGGGATTTATTTATTTTCGTGTTCGCTGCCTTAGTCATGTTGGATTTTGACGTCCGGGAGAATTTTGATGGAGACCAAAATGATGGATTCCTATTATGTCTAAAAATTCCGGAATTAGTCTCATTTCTCTAATCCCGCAAATCAATCATAAAATTTGTAGAATTGGAGTCTAAATTATAATCCAATAGAGTGAAATCCAGGTAACCAAACATGCCCTCTATTCCAACCTTGTTTCAATTCATCCTAGCTGTAAAACTATCCCATTAATTCTAAAACTATCCCATTAATTCTTTTTGGGGTGAATTTTTGGATGGATGTGTGGTGGTGATTTGTTGAAACAGGATCCAACAGGGAATTTGAGTCCCTCGTTTGTACAAGTAACATGATCTTCTCTTGTCTCAAAAAAGTATTAGTACTCTTGAGAGTGAGTAGATGTCTTGTAGTGTGACACTAGACATTATATTAAGGAAGAAGAAGATGATGATGATCAAAAAGATTAAGAAGAAAGGAATAATGAGGGAACTAACCTTGCCTCTAACACGCCCAAGAGAAGGAAAGACGCTTAGAAGCGTCAAAGTCACTGTAATTTTTCAGTGGGGCACATCATTGTGCCTACGTCTTATGCATCCTCCAATCTTTACTCCCACTGCTTACAAAAGAAAAGGATGGTGTCTTGTAGAAGGGAGACTAGTGGGAGCTAGCTCCTGCTCCTACTACAGTGATACATATATTACACAGAGGAAACTTATTTTTTGGAAAATTAAAAGTAAAAATTACATCCCATACATCACACATCCATTCATAATCTAGATTCATTTGAATAAGATTAATTTGTATTTAAAAATTAGATAAAGATATCCCTGACGGGCCTTTCAAGATGTATTAGCCACCACTGGGTTGTAAATGGATATGGGTATACCCATGTACCAGCTAACCTATAACCTTCATGCCCGTTACGGGTATGATTTTCCTTAACGGCATAGTCACTTACCCTTATACTCGCATAGCGCGACATTAAGGATACAATATCGGGCATATGTATACCCATTCCCGCATAACATCTTACTCATATAAATCTAATACTAAGTGCACACCTAATGATAACATATTTACATACACATTGAAATAAAAAAAAATACATGTTCAAACAAGTGATATATACAAATACCAGAACACATAAATATATTCATATACATGAATACATTACAAAACCACACCAAAGTATATACAAATACATAGACATGCAAGTATACATGAATTTACATGTAAAATATAATTGCATAATATGTGTCATACACATAATGTATACTCATATATATATATATATATATATATATATATATATATATATATATATATATATATATATATATTATTTATATATTTTTATTTATTTATTTATTTACATTTATATGTATATATTTATTTATTTATTTATATTTATATTTATATATAGAGAGAGAGAGAGAGTCAGGCTAGTGTACACTCGAGTGTACAGATTACACCGTACACCTCAATGGTGTTTTCCTATCTAGACCTTGTCTTTCTAAAATTCAATCCATTGATCTTCATGGTTACAATAATAATAGGCCACATACAAAATTTGAGCTCATTTGGAAGTCATTCACACTCATCCAAGGACAACAAAATCGACGCACAAAATTAATTTGAAATGCATGATTCTTGCCTCCTTTAAATGCACGACCTATAAGTATCTAAATGAGCTAAAATTTATTATATAGTATGTTCTTAAGATATTTAAGAAGATCAACGGTTTAGAATTTTCAAAAAGTTACTACATCTTTAAAAATGACTGAGGTGTACAGTGCCTCCGGTACACTCGAGTGTACACTAGCCTGACTCTCTCTCTCTCTCTCTCTCTCTCTCTCTCTCTCTCTATATATATATATATATATATATATATATATATATACATGTATATATATATAGTCAGGCTAGAATACACTCGAGTGTATACGAAGTAGAATACACTCGAGTGTATTCGAAGTAGAATACACTCAAGTAGTTTTTCATGATGCAATATTTTTTTTCAAAAATCTAATCCGTTGATCTTCTTAAACATCTTGTGAATAGCTCATACGCAAAATTTGAGCACATTTAGACATTTATAGGTCATGTTATAAAGACCACAAAAATTATGCATTTCAAATTAGTTTCGCGTGTCGATTTTGTTGCCCTTGGATGAGTGACTTACACTCATCCAAATGGGCTCAAAATTTGTATGTAGCCTAGTTATAGTATGACGGTGAAGATAAATGGTTTACATTTTGCAAAAAATAGTTTTTATATGCAAACACACTTGAGTGTATTCATACGATCGGTACACTCGAGTGTATTTTAGCCAGACTATATATATATATATATATATATATATATATATATATATATATATATATATATATGTATGTATGTATGTATGTATGTATGTAAATATACATACTCATAGTACACATGTACACCTTCACACACACACACACAGAGATATATATATATATATACACACTACAAGTTTGTTAAATAAGCACATGCATATTGATATGTGATTTTGTATAAATTAACATAAGTGTGGCTATTCACATGCAGATATATCAACATTGACTCAAGGTAAACGATACATTTACGCATGTACATGTGCATATCCATATACATATGCAAATGTATGTAAGTACCAAAAGATTAGTTTGTGAACAAATAGATTATTCGACTAGATAATATTATTAAGTACAACTTATTGATCTTAAACCACTCAATGTGAATTTTAGTCACCAATTAATAAAATATACTACACAGATATGTTGTCGTTGGTGATTAAGCATTGATATATGTGATATATTGTATTTTCTAACACAATTACAAGGGTAGTGTGTTGGTAGTTTCTTGATATGTTGAGTGATATAAAGATTATCTATGTACCACCCCATGTGCATGACCCCCTCCCCTTTCCGAGGGACAATCAACATTCTCATATCTCACCCCTAAATCATACGAGCATGTCTTTCCACTGTGGTGACGACTCTATACCCCAACTTACCTCCAGGCTCCACTATAAATGTTGAGCTATACCAAGGAGGGAATATAACATACATGCATACATTGATAATGTTATAATTATGTCAATTCTCAGATTAGACCCCACTCATTTACACCCCTAATCATCACCACTACTCCTTTTAAGAAATTCAATCGTATTTTCTTTTTTTGATTTACTACTTTTACAGTAGTATAATGGGCGAGGTGGTGTCGCGGATCATGGACCTTGGGATCTTACCGCCATAGCCTTGAAAAAGGCAATGGGGTTTAGAGTTTTTTCTTCAATTGCATCACAAATGTCTGGTTTGATTGTTGTTTTCTAATTTAGGTCACCAATAATGTTCGTGTTTTAATGACAGTTGATGCAAGGTTGGAAATGGGAATTTAATTAATTCTGAGAGGGGAGACTAAAGTTGAACAAGGGGACTTTGACCAATACCATCACAAGGCACGAGCTCTTTGTGTTAACTACCTACTAAGGCAAGTTTATCACTAAGTGCTTGTATTCAAATTTAGAGAGCTTTCAATGCCGATTTGGATTTATTTTATACTCTTTAATATAAAGGAATTTTTATTTAAAATATTAAATGTGTTTTCTTAACTAAATCTAGCATGAATTGGTTTCTTTAGTTATAAATAAATCCTAATTTTTTATAGCACATTGGTATGATGCTCCAAAAAACTCAAATTTAGGTGGGACATAGACATAATTGTACCTAACTTATAATTGTTTGAAACTAGTTGACTTAAGTTCAAGGCTACATAAATTCCTAAACTTTTTCCAACATAAAAAAATATTTAAATAATTACTCAACTATATTTATTCATTAATATTGAGAATAAAAATATCCTAATATACATTTACTCACATTGTGTAAGGAGTTGGAATTGAACTCACTCACTACTTAAAAAATATTGAATATAATAATGTTTACTAGATTAGCCAAGTGGATTATCAAAGTCGATTTTGTTTTATCAAGATAAACCCATCATTCAAGCATATACCAAAAATTCACCAAAGGTAGAAGCTGGAAGAAATCTAACTAATTACAATTTAATGTCAAAAGAGCATCATCCAACATGGGCAATTTGTGTAAAAATAAGGAAACTAGATAAGGTGCATAATGTGGGTAATTAGGGGCAACATGATGATGCAAGTGATTTGTACACACAAATTTACTAGGGAAGGAAATCCCTAGAGTCTAATCATTAACAAATAGTTATCAACTTGTCCCAAGCGAACAGATCAATTGTAGCATAGATAAGGGTCAAACGCAAGAGATACTGTGATTAAGAATTGCTTCCAGAACTAATAATAAAAAATAATATTTAAATCAAGTTGTTGAGAGTGATTATGAACTACGATTGAAATTTAAGATTGCAAATCAATGGCTTAACCTAAAGGTTTATTTTAATCCATAAAAAGCACTGGGACAACTAGGTTTCACCGTCACCGCCTACATACATATCCAATCATTATAACTTAATATATTTCTCATATATTAAACTAGATACAAGTGAATTCGCCTCCTTAAGAGAGCAAATTCATAAGAACCAAAATCCTTGAGGGCTCGTGGTCTCATTACTCATGGTTCACGATTTAGTCATCCTACAACATCCCTTTCGTGATCACATTCATCCATTCAGTAATCTAACCCTAAGTTTCATGGTCTCTACACTTAGGATTATATCAAACAATGATAATAGAGTAATCAATTTAGATAGCAACCAAAATTTGAATTGAAAGCAATTTAATTATATGAGAAATATCAAGTTTGATAACAATAGAATAATGTACGGACAATGGGGTTACTCCCTGTATCCTAGTGAGAAAGTCTACTTGCTCATTCTAAAGAAAGAACATGGGTATAAGGAGAAAGAGTATAAGGCATGTCATAGAATGGAGAAAAAGCAGCAGCCAGTGGTCTCTAGCTACTGCAATCAGCTCCGACTTTTACGATCCAAAGAACTCCTCTAGGATAATCTTCTTCTTTGTCGTCTCCTTCGCTGTATTGCTTTGGAACTTCTCCTTCTTGACTGATAATAGAATACGATCTAGGTCTAGTCGCCCCTTCAGTTATATATTTCTTTTGGGCCAAAGGCTTAGAAATTACACTATGCCTTCCACGATGATCAGGCAACCATGTAGTCTGGTCATCCGATCACTAACATGGCAGGACGATTGTTGGCCTTCATTATAGGCAGTCCCAGGTCAAGATCGTCCAATCTGCTTCCTTGTGAGGTTTTTGGAGAATCTTGTGATCGGGTGGTCCCAAGACGAGGTCGCCAATATGCTAAATGTCACATTTGTTGTATGTCTCTAGATTAGGAGTTATCTCAAGTAGACCAACCAACATGCTAGGCCGGTTGATCCTGTGGTCTCTAAAAATGTTGAAGTTTTTATATTAGTGTGAGTAATTATGAAGTAATTTTAGTCAATTGGTCACATGAGGAGAATTCCTGATCAACATCATTTATGTGTAGTTTTGTTACAAATGGATTGGTCGACCATCACGATGGGTTGGCTGATCTTTTGGTGCCAAAATTTAGCAAGGACACATGATCCCTTAGTAGTTTATTGATCAGAGGATCGACTGAAGGGGTCACCCAATGTAGAGAGTTGATTAGAAGGTGTAGGACTGGGTAGGTAGGTTGGGTGACAAGGTGGTCTAATCGGCCGATCTGCCCACCAGAATGTGTTGAATAACTTGAATCATGAGTGAACTTGATCCAATATTGGATATGAGATTGGTAAAGATTCTTTTGAGTGATCTAGAGTTGATGTGTGTGCTTAAATCTACAAAAGACAAGGAAAATGGTCAAAATCCTAGAAATTTGGGAACAAAAGCAAGTACAATAAAATTAAGCAAAACATGATACAAATGGCGACTGAAATGAGTGAAACTAGACTAGAAAATGCAATGAAAGGTGATTAATATGCAATAATTATGTGGCAATCTCAAAAAGATCTCTTCAACATATTGTTGCCTTTTCTCCTAGCCTCCCTCTAAGAAGGATTCTCAACTTAGTAGTTGTAACATACACATCTCTAGGAATCTAGCTTAAACCTCCTTTACCTTGTTCCCTTTTTAATATTATTGGCATTAATGTCATTTTCTTGAATTGGAGTATTCATAATTAATAGGAATAAAGATATAGGGTGTTTTAGTTAATAACTTTCTTACTTGAGACTCAAGTCTACATAAATTAAGATAATATTACAAGTAGGGGATAATTATATCATTTTACCATCCTAATAGATTTGAGTTTCAAAATTAGTACTCTAGAATATTCCTAAGTCTAGTCAGTGGAAAGGAAGAGTTAGAACTGAAATTTGGTTTTGATTTCACTAATGTAGAAATAAATACCTTACAAGATTACTTCACCTTCAAGTCAAGGAGATATATATGGGTGAAATAAGTGTGAAACTTTATTGATAACTAAATTGTAGGTACATAGGAACAAAAGTAACATGCACCCTCGTACATTGTTATACCCCTTTGCATCAAAATGGCACATATATTCCTCACAGAGAATAAAATTCATATCATTAGCCTTGGCACACAGACCACGAACAAACTATAGAAGAAAACAATGGCACACATACCAAACAAGGACAAACTAAATGAGAACAAGATTCTCAATCACAAGAGAAACTGACACTAAAAACTAGAATTTATAGCCTGTGGAAAATTCAATCCACCAAATTATTTGGGTTTATTCTTCTTGTTAAATTTAAATTTCCTCCTCAATTTTCATACATTTCCCACATATGTAAAACATGTTCATTCTCTACAAAAGAGCCTTCATCATCATCCAAATAATGTAACATATCATCAAAAAGATGACTAGAAGAGTTGCTTCCTTTCCACAGTATCTTGGTGGACCAATTACTATTACCAGTCCCCTATGTTGCATGTGGCATCATAATTGCATCAACCGTAAGAGACTCCTTCCCATGAGATATTATCCTACTGCTTGGGTCGTTTATAATTATAATAACTATAACGTCCCCGGATTCTACCATCTTGAGACTTAGAAGGCCCGAGTGGACAAATCCAAAAATGTTAGGAACTATATCAGAGAGCGATGTGGAAGCATAGTACGCATACATGAATGAATAACTATAAAGCATACACCATACATTCTCAACGTTCCACATGTATATGATTATATCATGACTTATTACATGTTACAATTACACACTGAAAAGAGAATTTTACACAAGTATGGACATATATGCTAGGATCTTACACAATAAGCACAACCTGAACACTGCTAATTTCTTGTCTTTTCTCCCATGCTAGCTCTGAACCTAAAACATATGCGAAATAATGAATCAACACACAAGGTGTCGAGTACATGAGTAGAAAGATACACATATATGGTTTTCATTATTAGAAAGGGTTTGCCAAAAAAAGAAAGAAGGTAGATAATAGAAATAGTTATTTAATAAGTAAAATACGCCAAATATATTCATTTTTCTAGATGAGTTGCATTATCAAGGTGGACTCATACCAAACATATATTTTGGGCCCTATCCCGTGTACCAAGTACTCTGGCGTGTGCTCTATGGAGGTGTACTAGTCAAGATTAATTTGTTCCCTCATAAGGGGGATAATGAGTACCTTAAATAATTACTAATATCTACTCTTAATTTATGTTTCAAGTGACAAATCACTGAGTCCTTATAGTAATACTACATCCAATATTTGCAAATAGAAAAAAATATACGTAGATATCATGATTCAACAAAGAAAACCATAGTCATATAATTAAATAAATATACGTACTTGAGTTTAGAGGCTTCTATTTATATTCTGGACAATATGCATCTTTGGTCAGCATATTATTAATAACAATTAATGGTCATTAAAACAAGGTTCGCCATTAATAATGGTATATATGTATGTATTAGGGTTTAGGCCAAACCTAGGTTCAAACTATCCTAAACTTGTGTCTGATGTTTTTTTAATGATCAGAAGGTCATACCAAGGATCAGATCCAATTTTTCATTTTTTTTCTGATGTACATTCTATTTTCTAGAATTAGTATGAGGTTAAAACATGTGATTAGGCATTAATGAGAAAAGGCTTGATATAGATCAAAATTACTGATATTAGAGTAGACATATGGTATCTAAATTGTATTAGGGTTAAACATTATTTTTATCATATTTAATCTAAGATCATTTTCTAATGATTCCAATTATATGAACCCTAAAAGAATCATCATCTTGTAAATTAAAAACCAGCAATAATACTAATTCAATGGTCTGATCTAAGGGTCTTATAAGAAACTAGAGATTTTTATGAACACAAAAGCATTTTTTGGGCATTTATAGGCCTAGGGAGCTGTTTTAATCGTATTTCTAAGATTTGGCTAATTTCTAGAAATAAGAAGACGATTTACCTTATTAGGTTTATATGGGCCGTTGGATCCTCTTCTTCAGAATCACCTGGATGCTCGCCACATGACCTTTAGTGGGATGCTGTTCAAGCCTGCTAACTCGATCGGCTTGGTCTGGCTGGATCGACCTCACCTTCACCCTTCCCCGATTCCGTTCCTCCGCCCTACACCGCGTGTATCAGGCGCGTGACTTCCAACGGCTCTTCTCGATGCACAGGGACACCCTGATAAGTCTCGGTCGCTTTCGCGTCAGGCACTTCTTTAAGGGCAGATCCTTGCTTGGAGTGCGACATGACTTCTTCTTCTCCATAGACTTTACAGCCATAGGATGATTGCTGGCGAGCGGAGGGATGCATGAGCATGGGCTCCCATAGCATACAGAGGCGGCTAGAAGTTTCGTGTTCGCCTGCATAACCTTCTGGACAAGGTTCATGGCGTTATATCATCTGAGATGGATTAGGTTCCAAGGTTTTTGTGTCTGCGGAGGAGCTTTCATTAGGACTCCTAGACGACGGGATGGCTTCCAGAGCACTCAGGCTACAGAGGGCTTCCGCTCTGAACTCCTATCTCACGCTCTTAAGCACCAGGTATGCTAGGAAGACCCTCACAAACTTGGTAGATGCACCCAAACACAACCGAGTAGGCATGGATTATTACCTTCCAGGTTGCCGGCCCTCCACCATCAGCGGCTAGCTAGGCCCATGGGGATTGGGAACTCAAGCTCTATTAAACTCGCCAGTCACTATGTCCAAGTCCAGTGGTGGGTTTCCTCTCCATGGATCTTGATGTCCGACACTTGATTCCACTATCCTTCACATTACGTAGATGAGGGGGTGGATCTCCCACAGTGTAACCCCTTCTACCCCTGAACTTTCCCTCATCTAGCCATCTGTTACAGGCGGTGGAGAGGTTGGGGAGGGGTGAGGGCTCCTTCTCCCTGGATACTCTAGACAAAAACCCACACTATGGTTAGATCCGGATGGAGCGGCATACACAACTATCCCAGATTCCTCGTGAAGACTTTTTCCTTAAGAGTTTGCATTGCATCCACCTTCGCCTCAAATTTTGGAGCTGGGAGATGGTGAGCCAAGTGTGGCTTCACAGTTAATTAAAATCATCAATTATAGTTTGCAGTCCTAGTTAATTAAAAGATTTGGGATCTGAACCTTGAATAACTTTTAATAGGAAACTCATCCAGATATGAATTCTTAACCATTACTTCCTCATCATGTAATTTAGCTTCTAGCCGAGCTTGATACCAAAACTCCAACATTTGTTTAGTAAACTTCATTCCTTACATGTTCTCATAATTAAATGTGTAAAGGACTTGAATAGTCATCAAGTTTTGCATTATGCATCCCATGATTCATAATTCAATCATATGAATCTTTTTACATTGAATTTAGATAATTAACTCCACACACCCTCAAAACCGACTAATAGTTAATATGGGTCATTGCCATGTACATAAATGTTATTGGATAGCTATTACTGAACCTCTGTTGGCATTATAGTCATACTTGTGGGTCAAAAGAATCCATCATTGAATAAAAGTCGCCCTGACTTTGGATTAACCAACCAAGATTATCCTTGGACCTCAAATACTATATTGGTTATACAAACCCTAAAAATTGGGTCATCACATTCCCCCACCTTATTGGAATTTCATCCTCGAAATTCAACTGATATCATACTTAAGGTGATGTAAAACAATCCAGCTTCATATAGTCCACCACTCCTAGTTTTCAAGACTTTCAACTTAACATACCTTGATTTGTCATCTTAGGATACAAAACAATCTAAGGGTGTACCGGTGAAAATCATTTAATGTCTTAGTCATAATATGACATCCTTTAATGTTAGGGTTTACATACCCTATCTCCCTAAGAAATAGGGTTTTATTCTTACATATGAAGCTGAAGGTATTTTCCAAGGTCTCATCTTTCACTCCACTCACCTAAGTAAGGCGAGATCAAGATTTCATGTAATATATTAACAAAACTTTCACACTCACCGTCATTGTTGTAATTTATGATCAACATTATACTAGTATTTCATAATTAGAGGGAAGTAGTTTTCATATATACATAATTACGGTTTTCACCCTCTCATGTGTGAGTTATCTTCAGACTAGAAGCATAGATTCATAGGGATTGAGGTTAAGAATTATATTTTGTGATCATGTAATCTATGATCCGAAGATATCTTTAATTCAAACTTATGATTAAGAACTCATATCTTTCATGTATGATATGAAGGGAAATAGATTATACAAAGTCAAGCTTTTCATGATTTCAATCTTAGATATTATATGCATGATATAGGAGGGGAATATAGAAATTACTAGGCCAAGCTTATCTGAGTGACTTTCCATAGATAAATCATTTTTGTAGCTCAAGTGAGGTTTCTAGTATCATATACTAAGAAAGAGAAGAATAAGGAACCGCATGTGAGTATCTTATGCACAATGCATTTTACTCCAAGAATCAAAGTTCCATACATCATCTCACTTGCAGCTAATTATGAATTTCACAAACATAAGTCACTCAAGCTAGGACCTAACTCAATCAAAAGGATTGAGTTTGTCATTATGAGTCGCCTGCCCATCATTTTTTTGAACCAACTCTCATATATAGGATTGAATCATGCAATAGGACTCAACTCATATACTCAGGAGTAACCCAGCTTAAGACACATCATTTCACATATATCTCATATTTTTCATATATTGTAGGGTAGGTCCTATGACCCTCTCCTCGTGGGTCTCACTCTCTCTGGAGTTCACCATGTATCTTGTACCTTGACCTAGCTTTTAGGATAACCTTATTTTCTTTTCTTGATTAAGGGCATGGAACCTTAAATTAATCCTTTAATATGCTTTGTTAGCAAGTGATAAGCTTAAGTTTTCAATTTGTACCTGTTTGGATGATGTTTGAGATTTGTTTGCTTATTTTGGGCCAAGTTGCAATTTACCCATGTTGAGGGGTTATTGTTACACCTCGATCTCACAATTTCCACTAATCATGAGATTAGGGGATAAATTGAGGATTTAACGTAATACAAAGATCACCTTTAACTTTTTCTTCTCTTTCAAAACTCTTTGTTTTCTCGCATTGAACCACATAAACCAACTTTATAAGGGAATCTAAGCATTGATTTTTCTAATCTGATTTCAATAGCAAAAATGCATGTATGAACATTCATTATGTTCCTCATACTTTTAAGCACATAAGACTTGCTGATTCGCACATATTGCTAAAAGAGGAATAATGTTATACATCATCATTTACAACTCTCTCTTATTTCTTTACAAGGATCTAGAGTGACAAGGACCAACTGAACTTAACTATACTCAGACTTAACTCTTGTGGAAGATCTACTCTGATGCAATGATATCTTCTTCAAGTCCATGTGATTTCCCTAAAAATTGTGAGTAGAGGGGTGAGCCTACTCGCTCAGTGAATGAGTATTTCAATGAAACAGTCTAAATCACTTATATAATTACAGATATACTTTTGAGCAATTGAATCTCTACTGTTTGAAATGAAATATGTAACCTGATGGCGGGTCCAAATTTGAAAAGGAGAAAGGCGACAGGCACGGAGAAAGTGGAGGAGAACTAGGTAGGCCGATGGCGACGGCCTTCCAGTCAATTCCCGGTGGCTTCGCACGCCAACTCTGCTTCAGAAGGTTCAGGCGTAGGAGAGAAATCATCAAATGAGGTAACAGAGAAGGCATCTTTGGATATACAAAGGGAGGTTTCATCGGATGTAGCCCTAGGAGGTCTCCACCGTAGTCAAGTCATGGCTTCTTCACACTCAATTCAAGCTCTGGCTATACCTCATGCCAGGACTAAGACGGCAAACATCGGGGTGGTGAATGCTACTAAAACTTGGAAGGATTTGTTTGGAAATCAAGCATAGAAGGAATATACAACACTTCAATTTTTTCAGCCTGAGATTGTTGATGGTGAACTGAGGTACAAAAGGGAGAAAGCTATCGAGAATGCAAAGAAATGGAGCAACACGACTGTTGGATATGTCGTAGGGTTGAAGCCGCATTAGACTTGTCTAGCATTTCGAAATGGTATGGAAACCTAAGAGCTCTTTTGAAATTATTCTGAGGAACAAGTGTTTTTTCATTGTCAAATTCAAGGAGGCTGGTGATCTGAAAACGGCAGTGGAGGGGGGCCCTTGGTATGTCGGAGGGAAGCCTCTGCTTTTGAAAAAATGGGATATAGGCAAGTCTCTGGAGAAACTCAAACTGAAAGAAATTCCGATATGGATTCACTTTCCTAACCTGCCGCTAGAGTTCTGGGATCAGGATATGCTGAGTTTGTTGGGGAGTTGCATTGGGAAACCTCTTTGTGCTAATTATTCTACTAAGTCGATGTTGAGGTTGGACTATGCCCGCATCCAAATATTGATTTCATCAGAATGTAAATTTCCAAGAGAAGTGGTTATGAGAAGCGATGAGGGGCATAAGGATGTGATCCAAGTAGCCTATGAATGGGTGTTTGATCTATGTGCCAAATGTAACTGTTTCGGGCATGACCCTGGTAGCTGTGCTCCAGTTGATGCTAAAAAGGTCTGGATACCGATTGGTAATACTAATAAGGTAGATAGGGAGAAGGTAATTTCCAATAGGCATAATGAAAATGTCCTGATCGATGCATCAAACATTAATCATCGTGGTACTGTGAGTGGGAAGGAATTGCCTAAACCAAGTTACAAACAAGTTTCGACTAAGCCTAAAGATGTATCTACTCAAGTTCAGGTGGAACAAGCAGGTATCCAAGTTATGGTAGTTGTTGACAAGGAAGTTGTGAATCAAAATAGTATTCATGAAGGTAGTCAGACATTGAAGAAGGGGGAACAAAATAAGGGAGTATTTCAGGCATCTTCTTCTGGTATTCCTTCTGTGGGTACTATGGTAGATCAGAAGAATGATGGTTTTACCACACCGCAGTATGAAGTTCCTGACAGGATGAAGAACGTGATTGACAGTAAGCTCCATATGAAGAAGTATATGATTGATAATGAAGGATTCTGCTCTACAACTGGAAAGATTTGTGCTCCTTACAGGAAGGATAATAAAAGCCTAACTACTACCAAGAAGATAGTTGAAGAAGTATCTACTAACATGTTTGAAATCCTAGATGATTTTACAGAGGAAAATTTTGAAGCTACTGAGGTTGGTAGGGCTCTAACCAAAGATCTTTCTAATGGAGTATAACTTGGGAGTGTTCTCCTGGAATGTCCGAGGTCTAAATAGATATGGGCTCCAGGAGAAAATTAGACAGGCTATGTGTAAATATGATATGCCTGTAAATATTCTCTTGGAAACTAAAATTAGACAAAAAAAGATTAACAAGATTTTGTATAGAATTCGGGGTGATAAGTGTTGGTATGTATGCCCTGAGAGCCAATCATGTGATGATTGGTGGGATACATTAAGATTGATTTGATAAACATCAAAGGCAAGCTTCCAATTCTTTCTGGTTCAGTCATATGAGATAGTGATAGAACAGATTGAATGTATAGAGAATGACAGTACTCAATGACGTATGCTTTCAGGTTGAGGACCTGGACGATGAGATCATACGGATGCTAAGAGTTTGTACATTCTTGTTATGTCCCTAGTCGGATGTCATTGTGGAAGGTAGATAGACAACAATGACACACAAGACTAGATTGTGGTGTTGGTTGATGACAGAATCTCATTAGTCATGATATAGAGATATCAAACCAAACACATAGGTACTTGTTAGAGAACAAGTGTACCGGACAGACCCACCGTGAGTTTGACACATGGAACCATGAGATGGTAGTCACAGTCAGTACTCACAGTGATGGTGGTGAGTGTGATTCTTAGACCTGAAATCACTGCACTTAACACATGTCGTTGGGCACACTTTGACATCATCAAACGCAGTCCTGAAACATGGGTTGTTATAAAGGTGATGATTGGGTGGCTTTGACACATGGGGCTTTTGAGGGGTGAGTGATAGATATGGGATTTGTCCCTCCTGAGGGAGTTTGATATCCATGGCCACTTGATGAGTAGGATTGAGAAAGGCGTGCACGCATGTGTGAATCAGTATATGATACTGATGTCATACATATCTCTTCCAGTCTACTCTGAGATCAAGGAAGTGAATGAACGTTGACAGGATGACTGTTCCATGCCTCGAGTTCATTCGGGATATCAGTGACAAAGGAATTATACATTCGCTGTAACACCATTCACGGATTGTAGGATGAAAGTTGTTCTCCAACTTTCTACTTTCACTTGGGTAGCACTGATGTGTGACTAGGCACCGCTCTTTGCTTGTGAAGTCATAAGTGTTATGAACTTTCACTGCCAACGTGAAATGGACCTACAGGGTCACACACATAGTATTTAACCTGGAAGAGGAGTTTTGTCCACAAGCAATGTTTAGATTGATTACTAAAGGAGTTTAGTAGTTCAATTAAACACTCAATCAGTCGATGACTCAATATCGTATGGTTCAAGGTGTTGGACGCATTGATTGGAGTATCGGATTAATTGAAATCACAATTGACTGATTTTGCCCAACCTGTGCTCCCAACCGATTGGTTCATGTGATGAACCGGTCGGCTGAGGTTGCTGAACCGGTCGGCTGGAGTGTCCATGCCGATCGGCTCATGCCCAGGTTGAAACGACCAGTTCAAGGGTTGAACCAATCGGCTCAACTGGTGCAACCGACCAGTTGGGAAAAGTCATGTCGGCAAGAATTTTCCTTTGGTTTCAAATTGCCCAATTCGATTGGGAATAATATTGGTATTCGATACCAATTGGGAAAGAAACAAGGAAAGTCTTTTTGAGCCGGATTAGGACCATGAACCGATCGGTTCAGGGCACCAACCGATCGGTTGGAGTGCCCCAAACGATCGGCTCAGGTCCAACTGATCGGCTCAATGGCCGAACCGATCGGTTCAGTTGTGAACCGATCATTTCAAGTTGCGAACCGGTTACTTTTTGTGGAAAATTCTCGAACCCTTCTACTCCTGCTTTAGTCCCGCATTGCCCGGGATGGAGAACCCTGTCCCATGACTCTCCTATATATATAGGGGGTATTGGGGGCTTCTCGTAGTACAGCTCAGTGCAACCAGTTGCTCTGCAAGTTGTCGTTCTCTCTGGTTTTGGTAACCGTGAGAGAGCCCGAGCAAGTGCTTCCCGCAAAAGGGAGGTGCAGCAAGGGAAGGACAACTGCAGTTGCAACAGGAGGCAGGAGAGCGTGTTGGCGACTAGTACGTCAACAGGAGGGTGCGACTCCTTCCACTTCCTTGTGGGACAAGGAGAGTGGAGTTCCAGGTGGTCCGTGTGGACTACTACAGAGGCGGGAGGACACTGCCGCTTAGGAGGACAACTGTCATCCGACAGTCCGGTTCGAGTAGGAGTCGTCAGTCCCGGTGTGACCAGGAGCTGCACAGACACCGTCGAAGTCCGGAATTGAAGACCGCGCATTGCGCGAGGTATTGTCGCCGAGCAAGCCTCGGGACAAGGTATGATTCCGCAAACCATCCTTTCCTATTATATAGACGTTGACGCGTTTCCTCGGTATGGGTTGGGGAGAAATTTTTTTTGTTTCCGTTGCCTTCTCTGTCTCTCCTAAAACCCAATCGTGGTATCAGAGCCACGTCAGCTGTTCTATATTTTAGGAATATCGATATGATCGATTTTGGTTTGTCGCCTTTATTTATTGCGTACGATGCGAATAATATCGGCTTTATGCATGTCCAATCCTAAATCCACAAATCCCTAATTACATATATGATATGTATTATTAATGCACTCGATACGCGTCGCCCTTAAACGAGTTTTGTGGTGGATGTGTGTAGCATGATTATGGCCTATAAACCCCTATCTGTGATTGGTTGTTTGTGGTTGCTTGTATCTCGGTCTGCGCACCGATCTTCCCTCTCTTATTCCTGATGTAACTCGAAATAATTCGAGATTCTTTCCTACCTTTGCTCCCCCCGAATGTAAATCGGGGTTTCCCTTTTAAAGCAATGTAATAAATAGGATAGATTTTTATTTCCTGTTATGTCAAAGACCGGCGGATATCAAGACGACTGCTCAGACGGTCGGTTCAAGGAGTGAACCGATCGGTTGACCTTCCAGACGGTCGGTTCAAGGAGTGAACCGATCGGTTGATGACCGGTTCGAGGAGCGAGACGAGCGGGTGGCGGACATGACGAGATGCACGACGACCAGGCGAATCGATCGGTTGGAGGAGCCAACCGATCGGCTGGTGGCACCCAGACGACCGGCTGGAGAGTACAGATCATTCATGTGATGAGTTGATCAACTCGGAAGGCAAAGGCACAAATTTCATCTTGTACAGGTTGCATGTGATGTAGACCTAGATGACCGTGATTCCTCTTGGCTCGAGGAATCACATTAGGATGGCCATAATCATCGCTCTTTATCGTTTGTGCATGTTTTCTATGGGATATAGCATGTATATGATACATACTATGTATTGTGGTGATTGGATATGTATATGTATATAAAACCAAATCCCTCATTAAATATTAAGTTTTAGATGCCTTCCAAATGTGAAACATGTGAAAAGCTTGATCGACCAAGTGTGGGCACGCCCAAGCGTGGTGCACCGTCTATCTCGTGGAAGCGTGAAGGATGAATGTGTGGGTCTGCCCAAGCAGGGTGCATATTCATCGTGTTTGCTTTGGGTTGGACTTAACAAGGTGACCTAGATAGGATCTAGCACCTTGAGGCATGGAGATGATCATTGCAAGGAGTTGTAGATGACATCTTATCAAGAGTTTCATATGATGCAATTGGCAAAAGTTGCCTACCTGAGAGATCTATGTTGTGGGTGACAGCCCAAGCTGGTCCATGACTTAGAGGATTTCAGGATCTTGCCCACTAGAAGGTTGTACGCTGCAATTTTCCGAATTGATGGTGAGGGCTATCAATTTGAAGTAAAATAGTGGGAGCGATAATTAATTAAAGGCCTAATTATATCGTCAAACTTTCAAATCAATCAAATAAGTCAAAAAATGAGTTTTGGACTAAAATTGCATATTTTCCTTTTGTAGTTCAAATGGCAACAAACAACAACAACTTTTCTTTGCGATCGGTCCTTGACAAGGACAAGCTAAATGGGACAAACTTCCACGACTGGTATCAGACATTGAGAATTGTTCTCACACAAGAGCGTAAGCTCTATGTCCTGGATACTCCAATTCCAGAGGAACCCGCTCCTAATGCACCAAGGACAGAAAGGGATGCTTACAAGAAGCATTTTGATGATGCCATTGATGCAAAGTGCTTGATGCTATGTTCAATGAACCATGAGTTGCAGAGGCAATATGAGAACATGGGTGTCATAGAGATGATTTTGCATCTCAGGAACATGTATGAAGATCAGGCACGTCAAGAGAGATACAATGTTTCTAGGGCGCTATTCAAGTGCGTCATGACAGAAGGAGATCCAGTTGGTCCTCACACACTCAAGATGATTGGGTATGTGGAGAACCTGCAGAGACTGGGATTTCCACTGAGCCAAGACTTGGCCACTGACGTGATACTACAATCGTTGCCAGAATCTTACAGTCAGTTTGTGATGAACTACAACATGAACAACTTTGATAGGCCACTGTCAGAGTTGTTGGGCATGTTGAGGACAGTCGAGTTACAGATGAAGAAGGACAAGCCTAAGTCCGTGATGGTGATCACGAGCAAGAAAGGCAAGTCCAAGCGCAAGGGCAAGGGCAAAGCTAAGAAAGGTTCTGAAGCTAGCCAGGAGTCCAAGCCATCTTCAGCTCTCAAGGCCAAGAAAGGCGTGATAAAGAAAGGAAATTGCCACCATTGTCAAAAGCCAGGACATTGGAAAAGGAATCGTCCTCTCTACCTGGAAGAACAAAAGAAGAAGGAGGCGACTGAAGCCTCTACTTGAAGGTGTCATGTAAATAAACTTGTAACACTTTTTTGAGATATATGATATCAAGATGTAAAGTGTAAAGCATTCTTACTTGGGGCAAGTGTTGCCTTTATAGATAGGAATACTTTAGTTTATTTTCAGCCAATAAGGCATGTAATACAGTTATGAACTGCTATTTCATACTTGCCAACAGATAGAAACACTTTATTTTTGCATATTGTATGACAATGATGGCAATTAATAAAGTTGTGTTTTCAATCTTAAAGATATGATCTGTGGCAATGCCTTATTTATCTTGTGATATTTGATATGCATAAGATAAGGCGATACCTAAAAGTTATAGATAACTCAAACAATTTAATTAGCATTAATCATGAGAAATTCATTTCTAGTTTCCATGTGATGGATAAAACTAGACTCTTTTGGTTAGAGAACCAGTAAGGGACATGAATATCTTGGACATGATTAATCAATCTTCACTAATGTAGTGGGAGAGTGATTATCCTATTAGGCATAATACATGTGATGTATTTACATACCTATTGGAATAAATGCTAATACTTCAAATGGTGTTTAGAGAAATACCAATATGAATATCTTGAAGTGTTCAAGATTATCATAAATGAAGTACAAATTTGATAAAGTATTAATTCTTGATGAGATCAATGAATGAAATACTTGGACCAAATGTTTGAGATCCTTATGAGTGATTATGATAGTGTATCATAGTGAACTCATGATTAAGGCATGGTGATGTCTGAATCAAGAAGGAATCATACTCTAAGGAGTTAGAGAATGATTATCAAATAACTGAATTCTTCTTAATAAAAGAATACCCCACACTAATAAAAGAAATTAAGAATCACAAGGGTTGTGAGTTCTTATATCTTTAACAGATACACCTCAATTATCTATGTGATGAGTTGTTCATGTGATGAGTCAACTATCAAGATGAATATGAGGAACCGAATCTTGAGTTATGGTTTAAAACCATTACATCCGAAATGACTTCCATGTGAACCATAAGGTATGACCTTGATGGTAGCACTCATTGGACCATATCCATAAGTGCAGATGAATCTTAAGTGTTAAGACACATGGATAACATTTTGAGAAGGATGATGCTTGTTGATTGCAACTTAATGGCTAAGACATTTGGCATATGGATACTAAAACCGCATTCCTATGAGGAATAAAACCAGGATGTGTACGTGACACAGCCTATAAGGTTTATGAATCCACTAATGCAAATGAAGTTTATAAGTTACAATGGACTAATCAATGTGATTGATTGAGTACAAGCAACTCAAAATTGGATTTTTACTTTGATGATATAGTCAAAGGGTTTGACTGATATGTCAAAGATAAAGAAGGGATCTGTGATTTAGTGGGAGCGTGTTCACATTCCACATATTGATGTGAAATGGAAATGTTCTAGATTGGAAATCCTAATGTGGAAATTATCTTTAAGGAAGATAGAGATGTTTCCTATGTGATAGGAATAGAGATCTATAGAGATAGTTCTCGAAAATCTCTTGACCTGGAAAGAGAGAGCATACATTGGCAATCTGTACTGAAGTGTTCAGTATGCACAGATTCAGTGGGAGAAAACTTGTCCATGTTACATGGAGTTAGTATCCCAAGGCCAAGTGTCCAATTCTTATGAAGAATGGGAACACTAAGAATAGATATGGATCTATCATGTATGTAATCATCCCATTATCTTGCATGTATGACATGGCAAGAATAAGATGCATTCATTATCTTGCATGTATGACATGGCAAGAATAAAATGCATTCATCATCTTGTATGTAGGACATGGCAATATGATATGCTCATCCTGATAACTCGTATGTGTGACATGACGAGTGGATGTCTGTCTATTTCCAGTAAGGGTTACTGGAATACCATGAGAACTTGATAAGTGCTTGTGAAGTACTAGTTCTATGGAGATAAGGAAGAGTTCGATGTAAAGAGTTACATTGATGCGAACTTCCAAAAGGACAGAAAATTAATCGCAAAATATACATAAGATGTATAAAAGTGAAAGTTTGTTGATAATTGGAAGTGTTCCAATAAAGCCATTTAAAAGGGAAATGCCGAGTATCTAGGTGTTAGTGAATAGCAGTGGATACTATATGGATCTGAAAGTTCATGAGATGAACTTATATTCCACTCATTGATGACAAGTCTGGAATCCTTGATCATGCAATGTGGCTAAAGGTTAGCAAAGGAATACTAGATCGCATATTACGGCAACTCCATCTCATACGTGCGACGTACAGCGAAGAGATGTGAGGCATGCAATTTGTACAGACTTTGGCAAGGTGTTGCCATTACTCACTATGTTTGCACTAAGAGCACAGTAACATGTGGGACATGTTTGAAGATCACTATGAATATGATTCATGGGTGATTGGCTCGCAGTGCAAGTGGGAGTCTGTTGGTATGTATGCCCTGAGAGTCAATCATGGGATGATTTGTGGGATACATTAAGATTGATTTGATAAACATCAAAGGCAAGCTTCCAATTCTTTCTGGTTCAGTCATATGAGATAGTGATAGAACAGATTGAATGTATAGAGAATGACAGTACTCAATGACGTATGCTTTCAGGTTGAGGACCTGGACGATGAGATCATACAGATGCTAATAGTTTGTACATTCTTGTTATGTCCCTAGTCGGATGTCATTGTGGAAGGTAGATAGACAACAATGACACACAAGACTAGATTGTGGTGTTGGTTGATGACAGAATCTCATTAGTCATGATATAGAGATATCAAACCAAACACATAGGTACTTGTTAGAGAACAAGTGTACCGGACAGACCCACCGTGAGTTTGACACATGGAACCATGAGATGGTAGTCACAGTCAGTACTGACAGTGATGGTGGTGAGTGTGATTCTTAGACCTGAAATCACTGCACTCAACACATGTCGTTGGGCACACTTTGACATCATCAAACACAGTCCTGAAACA
The DNA here is from genome assembly GCA_963693085.1 of Alisma plantago-aquatica. NCBI lineage: Eukaryota > Viridiplantae > Streptophyta > Magnoliopsida > Alismatales > Alismataceae > Alisma > Alisma plantago-aquatica. Next base: position 62,835,440 of record OY856409.1, read on the forward strand.
TGGGTTGTTATAAAGGTGATGATTGGGTGCTTTGACACATGGGGCTTTTGAGGGGTGAGTGATAGATATGGGATTTGTCCCTCCTGAGGGAGTTTGATATCCATGTCCACTTGATGAGTAGGATTGAGAAAGGCGTGCACGCATGTGTGAATAAGTATATGATACTGATGTCATACATATCTCTTCCAGTCTACTCTGAGATCAAGGAAGTGAATGAACGTTGACAGGATGACTGTTCCATGCCTCGAGTTCATTCGGGATATCAGTGACAAAGGAATTATACATTCGCTGTAAAACCATTCACGGATTGTAGGATGAAAGTTGTTCTCCAACTTTCTACTTTCACTTGGGTAGCACTGATGTGTGACTAGGCACCGCTCTTTGCTTGTGAAGTCATAAGTGTTATGAACTTTCACTGCCAACGTGAAATGGACCTGCAGGGTCACACACATAGGATTTAACCTGGAAGAGGAGTTTTGTCCACAAGCAATGTTTAGATTGATTACTAAAGGAGTTTAGTAGTTCAATTAAACACTCAATCAGTCGATGACTCAATATCGTATGGTTCAAGGTGTTGGACGCATTGATTGGAGTATCGGATTAATTGAAATCACAATTGACTGATTTTGCCCAACCTGTGCTCCCAACCGATCGGTTCATATGATGAACCGGTTGGCTGAGGTTGCTGAACCGGTCGGCTGGAGTGTCCAGGCCGATCGGCTCATGCCCAGGTTGAAATGACCGGTTCAAGGGTTGAACCGATCGGCTCAACTGGTGCAACCGACCAGTTGGGAAAAGTCATGTTGGCAAGAATTTTCCTTTGGTTTCAAATTGCCCAATTCGATTGGGAATAATATTGGTATTCGATACCAATTGGGAAAGAAACAAGGAAAGTCTTTTTGAGCCGGATTAGGACCATGAACCGATCAGTTCAGGGCACCAACCGATCGGTTGGAGTGCCCCAAACGATCGGCTCAGGTCCAACCGATCGGCTCAATGGCCGAACTGATCGGTTCACTTATGAACCGATCATTTCAAGTTGCGAACCGGTTGCTTTTTGTGGAAAATTCTCAAACCCTTCTACTCCTGCTTTAGTCCCGCATTGCCCGGGATGGAGAACCCTGTCCCATGACTCTCCTATATATATAGGGGGTATTGGGGGCTTCTCGTAGTACAGCTTAGTGCAACCAGTTGCTCTGCAAGTTGTCGTTCTCTCTGGTTTTGGTAACCGTGAGAGAGCCCGAGCAAGTGCTTCCCGCAAAAGGGAGGTGCAGCAAGGGAAGGACAACTGCAGTTGCAACAGGAGGCAGGAGAGCGTGTTGGCGACTAGTACGTCAATAGGAGGGTGCGACTCCTTCTACTTCCTTGTGGGACAAGGAGAGTGGAGTTCCAGGTGGTCCGTGTGGACTACTACAGAGGCGGGAGGACACTGCCGCTTAGGAGGACAACTGTCATCTGACAGTCCGGTTCGAGTAGGAGTCGTCAGTCCCGGTGCGACCAGGAGCTGCACAGACACCATCAAAGTCCGGAGTTGAAGACCGCACATTGCGCGAGGTATTGTCACCGAGCAAGCCTCGGGACAAGGTATGATTCCACAAACCATCCTTTCCTATTATATAGACGTTGACGCGTTTCCTCGGTATGGGTTGGGGAGAAATTTTTTTTGTTTCCGCTGCCTTCTCTGTCTCCCCTAAAACCCAACAATAAGGAGTGGTGCTCTAATCATAATTCACATCCTCTTGGTAGAGTTGTTATTCTTTGGGATGATAAGGTGGTGAAAATTTGCAAAATCATGGAGACGGATCAACTGATACATTGTAAAGTCAATTACAAAGATACTACCTTCTTCTTGACTGTTGTTTATGGACAAAATGATGAAAAAAGAAGAGGTGAACTTTGGGATTCTATTCTTAAGATTCATTCAAGGTTGATTGGTCCTTGGCTACTAGTTGGTGATTTTAATGCTATACGGTTTTCTCATGAGAGGAAAGGCAGAGGGTTCTATTCACTGAAAGCTATGGATGATTTCAATAATGTTTTTTCCAATTCTGATCTTGTTGAATTAGAACTTAAAGGTGTTTTTTACACCTGGGATAATAGGCGAGGAGGTGACCAATTCATCATGTCTAAAATTGACAGGGCTCTGCATAATTTTGAGTTCATGGATGAATTCAAAGATTCTTGGGGAGATATTAACAATACTATTCATAGTGATCATTGTCATTTAATTATCAGGATGAGTAAATCTATTAAGAAGAAGAAAGGCTACTTCAAGTTTATCAATGCCTGGACAAGTCACCCTGATTTTTTAAATGTTGTGAAAGACACTTGGGAGGTAGAGGTGGTTGGTAATCCTATGTTTGGAGTTACAAGAAAACTTAAGAATGTGAAGGATAAGCTCATTAAATGGAATAAAGAAACCTTTGGTAATATTGCAGATTCAGCAAAAATCCTGGAGTTTGAAGCTATAGAAGATATAGATGTTGCGGATAAAGCCCCTGATGATAAGAATCTGAGAGACATAGCCACTAATAAAAGCAAAGCTGCTAGGAATGTTGTTGAAAGAGAGGAATCCTTTGCCAAACAACTGTCTCGTGTGAATTAGTTGAAACTTGGTGATAAAAACACTTCCTTCTTCTATAATTCTATCAAGACTAGAGCTGTTAGAAATCATATGAGATGTCTTAATATTGGATGATGTAAAACCTATTACGAAACTGAAATTACTGATAATATTCACAATTACTTTAATGGCATTTTCAACAAGTTCACTGGTGATGCTAGTGAGGTGTGGGATTCTGATTGGGACATGCCTACTATCTCTGTTGAGCATTTTGATATGATTAGAGCTTTGGTTACTAAAGATGAAGTGGAGAAAGTCATCAAGGAAGCTGATGGGGACATGGCTCCTGGCCCAGACGGGTTTAATGGACATTTCTTTAAATCTACTTGGGACATCATAGGCAAGGATGTCACCAAAGCAGTGCTAAACTTCTTCAGCAGTAATAAGCTTCTTAAGGAGGTCAATAAATCCTATATTACCCTCATTCCTAAGACTCTTGATGCTGAGAATATTAGTGATAGGAGACCAATTGCCTCGTGTAACTTCCTATACAAGATAATTTCTAAGGTCCTTTCTAATAGGCTTTAGATTATTCTGCCATCCATTATTAGTCCTAACCAAATTGCTTTCATCAAAGGGAGAAAAGATTGTAGATGCTCTCTTGTTGGCAAATGAGTTGATTAGTGACTTCAACCTTAGCAATGGTAGTGATAAAATGTGCATAAAGGTGGATTTAACTAAAGCCTATGATTCAGTTAAATGGCCTTTTCTATTCAAGGTGATGGACAAGATGAAATTTCCTTACTATTTTATTGATTGGATCAAGACTATTATGAAGGCCACCAACATGCATATTCTTATAAATGGATGTCCTTCTGATGTGATCTTTCCTTCCATTGGTATACGCCAAGGTGACCCTCTGGAGCCTTCTTTATTCGTCATTGCTATGTAGGGTTTCAGTGCTATGATGAATAATGCTATGAAAAGGAATATCCTTGAACCTCTTAGAAATGGGAATATTGCTATTTCGCATACTTTGTTTGCTGATGATGTAATGATTTTTACTAAAGGCAATTCTGAGAATGCTAATTCTATTAAGTCTCTTCTGAAGCACTTTGGGAAAATTTCTGGGCTGGATATGGATCCTAACAAGAGCCGTGTGTTTTGTAGTAAAAATGTGAATGGGGACTTTATTGCAAATAGTTTAGAGATTAATAAAGGAGTGTTCCCTATGCGATATCTTGGACTCCCTCTTTTCTGTGGAAAGCTGAAGAATTCTTACTGTTTGCCTCTTATTGATAAGATTAAGAAGAAGTTAGAGAATTGGAAGATGAAAACCTTATCTTTTAGAGGAAGAGTAGAGCTTGTGAATTCTACTCTGAATGCTTTGCATCTTTCTGGTCTGTGGCTTTCCCTCTACCTGCTAGTACTATGAAAGAGATAAATAGTATCTGTAAAATTTTATATGGGAAGGTTCATCTATTGAGAAGAAGATTCACTATGTGAAATGGGACCAATTTTGTAAGCCAAAGAAAGAGGGTGGATTGGGGATAAGGAAGGTTGAAGATTCTAATAATGCTGGTATGATTGTGAATGCTTGGAATATTGCTTCTAAAAAGGATTCGTTGTGGGTGAGATGGCTAAATGGGAAGTATTTAAAGAATGACTCTTTCTGGTCTAGCAAAGCTATTCCAAACAACTCGTGGCTGTGGAAGCATCTATGTAGTTACATAAGTATAATACAACCTCTTATTAAGCTACACATTGGGAATGGATAATGTTTCATAATTTGGAAAGACCCAAGGCTGCCTGGTAATAAATTCCTGGGTAAATGTATTGACACTACTAATGTTTTAAAGATTGGATGTGGTCTGAATGGTTTTCTCAGTAATTTCATTTGTGATAAAAATTGGGTCATTCCAGAGAGAAGATGCTTTAAGGAGTTCAGGAGATGTATTGATGATGCTAGTATCGAGCTATATGATGAGGATTCGATTAGTATTCAAGGTCTTCATTCTCTGAAGATTAAAGATGTTTGGAATGTTATTAGAGGCAATAAGTCGTATCATGCTTGGGTGAAATGGCTTTGGAAATTTGATCATCCCAGAGTCATGATTATCAATGCGTGGAAAATTTTCTTAGGCAAGTTACTAACCCCTGATTATCTATAGAAGGTGGGATTCCATCTTGCCTCTCGCTGCTATTTTTGTGAGAAAGATTATGAAAGTATTGCTCATACTCTATTCAATTGTAACTTTGCTGCTACAACCTGGAGATATGGAGTGAATGTTGGGTATATTGATAATGTCCCTAGGTGTCCTGAAGATTGTTTGAAGATGAAGATGAAAAAATAGCAGCTGCTATGTCTAACTACTCTGTTCATAATCTGGAGAGAGAGGAACTACAGAATCTTCAGAAGTTTGTCTGCTGATAATAAGAATTGCTGGAAAAGCATAGTAGAGATAGTTTGTTCGTATGACTAATTGTTTGTTCTTCTTAGATCTGATGTATAGGTGTTCTTACACTTCCTTTTTCAACTATACCTGTACATAATACTCTTTTTTCTATCTAATAAAGAGAAAGGCGCTTACCGAGCAAAAAAAAAGATATCAATTATAACAGTAGTAAGCTTTAAAGAGTCTAATAATTGACAATCCTAAATATGGCAGGATACTCTAAATATTTATAAGAGTGAATCAATATATGAAATGCTTGATTGATCATAAAGAGAACTAATAATTTAGAAATATACAAAGAATAATTGAATAAGTGTACACACTTGTTTGACCTCTCATTCATTTATTATGCCCTGATCATATGTAGTGTACTCTACATATGAAGACTCGTAGTGCACTACGATCACACCATACAAGACTTAGCAGACATACCGGAGAATTGCTAAGTCTGAGTACTCTCCTGGTCTGCAATAGGGAAATGGCTCTCTGGCCTAAACTGGACTCCTCCTCTAACTTGAGCACACATGTAGAGAGTCAAGCCACCTTTTGGCTTTTTTGTACTCTACTACCACTAGGACTTCTGGTCGATGTTAGACACTGCAAACTATAATTTAAGGAGACTTCCACTAGGGATTCGTCCCCCGTGCCACCTGATAGCACGTTCCAACCCCCGTATACTAGACACTGCCAGGGTTAGGTCGTTTCACCCCTAAGGCGCAGACCTCACATAGGGGTTCTACGATGTTCAAGGCTCCTAAGTCTATTATTTTATTATTCCTAGAAAGCTCTTTTCTACATTGTATCCTTCTCTTATACTTGACTCTGTTATCTCTATGGTGCCGCATCTGCTTATTTGAAGTTATAATACAACATGTATATCATTCTAAACTTGGCAGAGAAGTATATTCAAAACACTATAATATACTGAGTAATCAACATACTATACATGCAGGCAGACTAAAATTCTTAAATAAACAGATTACATGTCCACTTGGCACATACACACTAGAATTGTGCAATTTATCATCTTATTACACTAATAAGAGTTAATTACTTGACATATGAGTAATCATCAATAGCACCTGCAACTTATCTGTAATTTCTCAAAGAACGTGCATCTCAACCCAAATCTTGAGTTGTACATATCATAACTCGATTCAGAGTTAATTACTTATCATGACAAGAATTATTAATAATAACTGAGAACATTTATATCACAATACTTGATTCATTGAACACCCTACCTTTAGGGTTTCATTTGATCACAACAAATGCTACAAAGAAAGGTGCAATACATCTATCACGTACTTTTCAAATCTTTACAACACATGATATTTGGGATCTCAATCCCTTATCACATTACTGGGAATTCTCATTCCTTCACATCATTATCATAATTACTGGATCTGGGTATTCAAACCCTTAGATCATCACAGAGCATTGTTACCTCTGTAATAGGTAACCATTACCTCTAGGTCCTTAGACCAAGGTATTCATTTCACTGGTTGTACAAGTATTCTCATGGCTCATAAGGCCATCACACATCTTGTCACCTCTCACTAGGCAAAAACTTATTCCCATGTCTCCCATAAAGATTTCATGTGACATAAACATTCACTGAATAAAGACTACTATCAACAAATCATATAAAATCAATATATGTATGAAACCTTGGAACTGAGCTGAATTTTGGTTTCCATGCCATTCACTGGGATATCATGCATCAATAATAACATTGAATAAATAAAGTCTATCATGTCAAGAAAATCCCTTCAAATGGATTTCACGATATCTATTCGCAAATATCCAACTTTCCTCGCATCTAGGGTTTCACCCTCTTCACTGAGATACCAAACAAACACTACTCACTTTAAACAAAATCCAAGATATTATCTGACATATATGTACCATGAATTTAGATAAACAATCATTCAAAACCAAGGGTAGATAAGTAACTTTCTCTATTTACTTATACAACAAATTTCAACCATAGACAAATTCCCTATATTTTAGTTTACTCTTATAACCTCTGTGAATACTTAGGGAATTCTCATTAGAATGCGTTGTACACATTTCTAATATGATTTTATCATATGAAATTCATTCAAACAAAGGAAGAGTCCATTTCATATCATTTTGCAACAACTTAGAACAAATAGACAATTTAGGGTTTGTAGTCGCATACTAAGCAATTAAAGATTGTGGTTGATTTAACCAATTTTCATGCAATATATTATTTAAAGGAAGTTCCCACTCACCATAAGGTGTGGAAACACCTTAAAAATGTATTCCATATCTGAAAATCTCGAATCCATATCAAATTCCTAGCAATTCACCCAATTCTTCTTCCTTTCAACTTGGAAACCCTAAAAATGAGGGATTATGAAGAAAGAGTGAGAAAAGGGGAAGTTTTGATACCATTTTGGATCAAATCAGAGGAGGGATGGAATTTTGACATGTGAGAGAAGATTCACCATGAAACTATATCCAAAGAAGCTAAACTTACATGATTTCATCATTCCTCAAACTGCAAAACCCTAGGTCAACATCTCCATCAATTTCTCCTCTCAAACCCTAACTCTCTCTCTCTCTCTAGGATTTCATTTCTCTGGATTGAATCACGAATTATGAGAGCTCCTTGTGTGTTAGGTTGACCATATAGAGCAATTGAGCCTCTTGGGTTAATTGCACATTGACCCCTCACTAAACTTTTTCTTATTTTAGCAGATTTTTTTGTCATAAAAAGGTTTCTGTGAATTCATGTATTTCATAGATAAAAAATTATTTAAAAATTATGATAATTTATAATGTTGTGTATAATTGAGTTACAAAGCTTTATATAAAATTTGAGATCATTACAAGCTTCCATTAAATAATTAAAAATCCAATAGTGCACTGCTATCTCGAATTCTACATAAATGTCACTTACATAATTCGTCCACTGATAAGGTCTAAACGCATCCAAAAATTATGAAAACTTTATATGTTATTTATGATTCTGTTTCAGATCTCCAGTTAAAATTTCAGATCATTTTCAATTACCAATCAATAATTAAAAATAAAAACACGACACTATTGAAAAGCACTCTATCAACATTTTGGTCAAAGTATAGTTCGACTGAGAACCACATTCAAAGAACACTCAAATATTCTAAAAATTTTCTCCAATATGCATGATTGAGTTATCCATGTCATACCCAAAATTAAATTAAATAAAAATTTGTAGAAAATATGAAAAATCATTTACCACACTACTATCCTGATCAAATTCCATACTCATGTACCATCAAAACCCTAATTTCAGCCAACTAGGGTTTATATTTCTCAAACAATAGAACACTTAACGTTGTTATTAGGTTTAAAACATATTAATTGAATTATCATAATTAATTAGATTCAAGCAATGATCAATCCAATTAAGCATATAATCATCCAGGTAAACCCAAGTTTACCAATTAAGCTCAGATGTGGTCATAACAGTTATCTTGGAATTTGTCGCATGTAGAGTGTGCCCTTAGTACTTTAGCATCATAAGAGAGAGAATTATGCTATGGGGCGCCTTTGTTGGACCTTGTATGATGAGGTGGCATCATGTGGTGATGGTAGAGTTTTCAAGGTTTTGACTTTGTTGATGTGTATCGACCTTGAACATATGAGAGGTGTTTTGTGACCGCAACACCTCACTTGGAGGAGTGTTGTGACCACAACACATGCCCTAGTTGATGCTTGTTTTGACCATGAAGGTATTAGAGAGGTTAGGTTGAGATGGTTGTTTCCTTGTGATGTGTTTCGACCAGGTTGGTTTGGTGACCTTTTGTTGTGGTTGAGACAAGATTCCTTGATGTTTGTTTTGACCTCTAGGGTGCTGGTGACCTATGTAGTCAAAACTCCACCTAGGTTTTATCACCAAAGATTTCATGCATAGGTTTAGTGGTTTCATGGTTGTTCTCTTGGTAGACAAGTGTGCCTTTGGTGCTATTATATGTTGACACCTCATACCCCACCTTACTTCCCTCCTCCGTTGAGTATATAACCTCTCTCTTCTTCATGCAAGTGACCTTTTTCGACCCTTTTCTTCTCCTTCCTTGCTTGGCCAACCTTAAATCTTGGTGTAGCTAGAGAGTGATGATCTATGTTCTTTGGAGGTCGATTAACCTTGTATGTGGTGCTTTGAAGCTTTCTCACCTTCCTTGTGGTGATTCTTGGTGGTTTCTTCTCTTAGTAAGTGGTTCTACCTCTTTGATTATGTTTTTCCTTTGGAACCCTACCTTCCTTCTCCTTTCTTGATCATAGACTATGGATTATTTATGGTGGTAGTTTTGAGAGAAACTCTACCTCATAAGGGTCGGTAGTTTGACAAGTTGATACCTATGAGTCTTTACAAGGCATGATGAGGCATAATGTGATATAGGAATTATGTAATTGGGTCCTATTACCTGGTAGAGGCTATATGCCTAGAGTAAGGTGTTATCCTCCAATGATGAGATGAGGGATTTATATCCCATGACATGGTGATTATGTTTATGGTCTTGAATTGACAGTCATGATAAGTGATAGTGTGACAAGTTTACACCTTATACATTTTATATCTTCTGAAGTTGTATTATGCCATTATCTTTATAGAATATGTTTAGAGTTCATACATTATAACTTGATTGATTCTAAAAGACACTTAATTGGCATAACTAATCAAGTTAAACTCTAATCATGTAGTTGCCATGTGCCATAGATCCATCTTCAGCGTTAGTATTTGCTGGATGGTGAAATAGGTTCTCCCTTAGTGGAAGCTCAGAGTCGTATACTATTGAGTATTTGCATTTTACAAGATTGGTTGCGGTCATACCTTGACAGGAGAATGGACGAGGCCATATCTCAATGATATGATATTGTGAATATATTTATATGATATTTTGAGGATGGCTCCATTCATACCTCGGCAGGAGTGCGACTGCAGTCGTAACTCAGTTTCACTAGTGTTGGGCTTATATACCAAGGCAGTCTAGGTTGTTTTGCAATTGGACTCTATATGTCACTACGGTGGACTCAGAATGACCGAGGGTGAGGAGAGATCATGGATTCTGACTCTTACATTGATCTTGTATGGTAATGATTTTGACTTAGTAGTGGTCAGTTGGAGCATGAGTGGTATACCTCATCTCCACATGGCATAATAAAAGACGTAATACAACCGTGTAGTATATTTGTTTAGGGTCAAATGTGAATCACATTGGATGACCCCTTTCCTTATTTGTATATTGTTTAATTGATAAAGCTATACATGTTCTTCATATTCCTTCTTAGAATATTGATTGATCTACTAATCAATGGTGATTGGCTTAGTTGCTTAGCTTGTATTATCAATTTGATACATATCGTTCAGTTGAATCTGCTCAACCTACTGATAATGTTATCCATCTGATTTTATTTATCTTGTGATTACAATAGATATTGGTGGAGAGTTATATCTCCTTCTGAGATATGGATCTCAACCCATGGGTTTCCACATCTTTTAGGTGGTCATGCACGATGAGGTAGAGATAGTGTGGTTGAGGCTGAGCAGTAAGAGGGGTTGTAGCTATGGAAGGTTGGACATGTTGCTACTGTGTTTGGTAGTAGAGTCCTATGTGTTGTCCTTGTACTCTCACGTCCTTAGGGAGGTTTTTTGGTTTTGTATATCGATGCGACATTTTGGCTGTATGCCCTTGTCGTACAGATCTAGTTTGCATGTATATAAATAGGTTATCATGGTGTAACATGTTGTGACTAGGCAGACAATGAACAATGATATGTAAGTCTTTGTGTATGTTATGCAATGCAGGTGGTAGACATGAGGACTCAAATGTAATAAATTATGCTTTTGGTGCCTATGAGAATTTTGATTTATTTTCCTATGTTTTTTGGTAACTTGATTGATTAATTATCTTTCAACGCTTTGGTTTTAATTAATATCGCTTCATGTGACGCAGGGCGTCACAATTTGGTTGGTATCAAAGATTTAGGTTTGTTGAGTCTACAAGGGTACAAGACTAGGGTTTTTGTATGTTCTAGTGTCCTCTAGTATGTCTTATACTAACTTCAGCTTATGCAGAAGAAGAAGAAGAACATATAAGATGTCTGGAGAATATGAGGAACATGCTACAAAGAGTAGTGTTGCTACACCTGGAGGTGGTGCAAGGGAGCAGGAGAGAGAAGATCAGATGCCTGAAGTGCCCCAATTTGGCCCCGTTGTAGTAACCAACCCTGCTTTTCACTCCATGTTTTGACAGTTTATGGCTACAATTGTTGGAAAATCAGGCGCATATATAGGCATCAGAAACAAAATTTATTTTCTCATTTCTCAGAAACTAGCAGAATCTTATCAATAACAATGTATCTAGGAAGGAAGGGTTGTAAGGTTATACCTGGTCCTGGAGCAAGTCCAGTGACATCACCCTACAATTACTATCTTGGTCAGTGTCTGTGCAGCTCCTGGTCTTCACCAAAGACAACAAACTCAAACAACTCCTTTAGCGCCTCCTATGGACTCACCACAGATTGAAGCTGACGTTATCCTCCTAGAAGCAGCCAAAGGACTCCTGCCTCTAGAGTAGTCCATGCGGACCACCGAGAACTCCATGTTTCATTTCCAGAGCCAACGAGAAGGAGTTGTCCCCTTCTGTCAGCTTACTAGTCGTTGACATGCTCTCCTACAACAACTGATCTCAGTTGATCCTCCCTCGCTATCCCTCCCTAGTGGGGTAGGACTTGTTTGGGCTCTCGTGTTTACCACATCCAGAGAGGACAATAATTGTCAAGGCCACTGATCCCAATTGTATGTGTTGGGAAGCCCCCAAATACCCCTCTATTTATAGTAGAGGGCAAGGTCAAGGTTCCAAATTGATGTGGGAGTAGAAGGGTCCGAAAACATGTATGTTCTACAATCTGCAAACAACAAAATGGTCGTTCATCTTTAACAAAGAAACAACTATCTTATATAGGCATTCATATTTAATCACTATCAAAGACATATAGGAACACTTTCCATACCATATCTCATATGGTGTCTTTTGAACCATTTTTTACGGTACATTCTTTTAGTATTTAGCATGTACCCAAAGGAAATTGGAATTATAGCTAGTTTTATTGATAATCATACCTTAACAACGTGTGATTCCTTCATTCTAATACATCATCATGTTCATGTGGAGTTCATTGTGATACACTATCACATATCTCCATAAGGTCCTCTAAACCTTGGTTTAAAATATTTCAACATCGATCACATCAAAGTATCTTAATACTTTTACCAAGTTAGTTATGTACTTCATTTATGATCTCCTTGAACACTTCAAGAGATGCATACAATTTTCCATATCTACTGATCACATCAGTAAATATAGTGAGGTACTAGTAACCACCTTTAGCATTCATTCTAAAAGGTATGTTGTAAACCAACATGTACTAGACCTAATAGAACACTTGTTCTCCCACTACATCTAGTGGAGATGATTTTGTCATATTGCTCAATAAATAAGATTTGCATGTCTTTATTGGTTTAATAACCAAAAGATTCTAGTGCGACACCATTATGTAATCTAGAAGTGCATTTCTCATTTATGTCTACTAGATGACGATGCTATAGGTATACTTGTTTGAGTCATCAAGTCATTCATTATATGTGTCATACACACTTATCTCTATAACTATCACATATAGTTTATGAGACATAGGGAGTTGCCATAAAAGATCATATCTTTTGAAATGAAACATACTATCCTTGTCACACAAGACGTGATGTTTTTATTAATGGCATGTACATAATAGCAATTCACAAATTCTATCATGTTCTCTTGAATGACAACTCTCAACAATAGTGACAACAACCCTTGCTCCGCACGGTTATAGCTTATTTATGTTCAGGTCCTGAAGTAGAGATCTTTGTCTCTTTCTTCTTCCTGAGATCAAAGAGGATAATTCCTTTACCAATGTCCAACTAGTAACAATGGTGGCGTCATCTTTCCTTAACCATTTAAGTGAAAAGGACGATTCCTCTTACACTTATCCCTCTCCTAACTTGAGTGCAGAAGACTTGGACTTTAGCTTAGCCTTAAAACACTTCTTAAACTTGCCTTCGTCCTTGGACTCACTTCCTCTTATCATCATAAGGGATTTACCCCTCTTCATTTATGCTTTGGTATCAACATACCAGGCATTTGATAAACTGATTATATGATTCACACAACGACTTGTATAATCATATACATGGTCAACCCTTGACCTAAGAGAAATCCCAGTCTCTCCACATGCCCAATCATATTGAGATTTATTGAGATCTACTAGATCTCTCTTTACTAGTTTGCACTCAAACAACGCTTTGGTGACATAATATCTTATTTTCTTTACATGATTCTTAAGATGTGTTACCATCTCAAGAATGTCCATGTTATCATGTTTTTCATGCAACTCATAGATCATACATCATATCATAATGTGCTTAATGTCTATAGCATCATTGGCATGCTTCAAGTAAGCATCCATTTCAGCCCTAGGTGCATTTAGAGTGAGTTGCTCTGGCTCTGGTCTTTCAAGGACATAGAGCTTTCACTCATGATAGAGAACACTTCTCAAAGTCCTAAACCAGATTCAAAAGTCAATCCCATTTGATTCTTCCAATTTGAGGACTAGTCACAACTATATCGTATTCCTGTTTTTTTAATGATATCGTATTCGTGTTTGTCTACAAAAGGATATTGCAATTTTTTAAAATATGTTTGATTTGTTTGATTTGATAACTTTGACGATACTAATTAGATTTTTAATTAACTATCTCTCCCACGATTTTGTTCAAATTGATAACCCTCAATATCAATTTGGAATATTGCAGCGTACAATATTCTAGTGGGCCAAGATCCACATTTCATCAAGTCACAACTCAACTTTAGCTGATCACCCACAACTTGATTATTTAGGTAGGCCAACTTGTCAATTGCATTTGAATGCAACTCTTGGATAGATGATATGTGCAACTCTTTTCCATGATCATCTATATGCCTCTAGCGCCTGGTCTCACCAAGTTATCACTAGTCAAGCCTGACCCAAAAGCTGACATGATAATAATGCACCCCACTTTGGCGGCACCTACATTACTACCATCACACTTCCACGAGATAGATGGGCACCACATTTTGGCGCAACCTATGCTTGGTCGATCAAGCTTTTCATGTGTGCCACTTTTGAAAAGCATCTAAGACTTTGATATTTTTATTGAAGAATTTTATATATAAATACATATACATATACAAACACCAGATACTATAGTACATATCATATACATTCTATAACCACAACGTGAACATGCAATCAGAAATATATGAGCAATGGTTATGTCCAGTCTAATGCAGTTCCTTGGAGCCACAAGGAATTTCCACCACCTAAGGTCCACATCACATACAACCTGTTGTTGATGAAGATCCATGCTTGCTCCAATCTGGGTTTATTTTTTCAATGCTTGAACCAGTCGGCTCGCCTCTTGGTTGCTCGGATGTTCCTGAAATGGTCATCTGGTCTCCTCCAACCAGTAGCTTGGGCCACCAGTCAATCAGTTTGCCTCCTATCATCTGGCCTTCTCGGTCCTCCAAACGGTCAGTTCATCTCACGAGCTAGTCAATTTGTTTAGTGTAGAATAACTTCTCATGACGATGCATAAATTAAAACTATCACATTTCTTTACATTGTAAAAGGGAAACCTTGAGTTACATTTGAGTGGAAATAGGAAGAAGAGAATTAATTTACATATAGAAAGGAGAGAGGGGATCAGTACACAAAGACATTATCAACATGAATAAACCACAACCATGCACACACAGACCTGGGGTTTTGGCCATAACCACTTTAACATCCACCATCAAAACATTTTTACGGCAAAGCGTATGGATTGCATATTATATCATATATATATATATTAGTTTTGATCGTATGTGGTATTTTAATATTTGCATTGTGTGCAATAATAAATGAAAAACTAAATCCAATCACATCGATTTAGATCCCAGATACACCATAGATTGATGGGGCTTTGATACCACCGTTGGGAAATCGGACACAAATATAGGCAACAAAAACAAAATTGTATTTGCCCGTTTCCCAGAAACCAGCATAATCTCGTCAACAACAATGTATATAGGAAGGAAGGGTTGCAAGGTAATACTTGGTCCTAGAGCAAGTCCAACGATATCACCCTACAATTACTATCTTGGATGGTCTCTGTGGTGCTCCTGGTCTTCACCACAGACAACATACTCGAACAGCTCCTGCAGCGCCTCCTGTGGACTCGCCATGGACTGCAGGCTGACGTCATCCTCCTAGTAGCAGCCAAAGGATTCTGACCTCTAGAGTACACGCGGACCACTGAGAACTCCACGTTGTACTGCTACAACCCACATGAAGGAGTTGTCCCCTTTTGTCAGTGTACTAGTCACCGACATGCTCTCCCATAACAACTGATCTCAGTTGCTCCTCCTTCTCTATTCCTCCCTAGTCGGGTAGGACTTGATTGGGCTCTTGTGGTTACCAAAACTAGATATGACAACAATTGTCAGGGCCACTGATCCTAATTTTGTCTGTTGGGAAGCCCCCAATACCCCTCTATTTATAGTAGAGGGTAGGGTCATGGTTCCCAGTTGATGTGGAAGTAGAAGGGTCCAAAAACATGAATGTTCTACAATCTACAAACAACAAAATGGTCATCTCGTGCTTTTGCAGTTTCATGTTTGCACACGGAATTGGCAATTCACTTCTAATCAATGTTAAACATCGAATTTTCTTGCACAATAGGTATTGTGTAATCCAAAATTTTTTGGGAAAGTATCTAGAACCTTACCCACCCTAACTGAGCAATCTCACACATGCAAGATGGTCATCTTTCTCACCCAGACAATTGTCTAGTGAGCCGAGCCAAGCTTGTCGGTTCACCTCAGTTTGGGAAGCCAACTTTGTTCCAACCAGCCTAACAAACCAGACGCCCATCTCAACACTTGAGATGGCCATTTGGCACCCTAGATGCCTGTCTCAACACTTGAGACGGTCGTTTGAAAGTGCAGTCAGCTATTGGTGCATGGATTGAATACCTAAACACTTTAGTAATCAATCTGATCAATTTGACACTCCAATTAGTTAGTCCAACACTTGAACTTGATTATTCTAAGTCCAGTCAGCTGATCTATTATTTAATTGAATACATAAACACCTTTAGCATTCAATCTAAACATCGTTCATGAATATACTGCTTTAATCTAAGTGTATCCTATGGGTGTGACTGACCGGCCTAAATCGCGCGTCCTAAAATTGGAGGCGGATTTGAGGTAGTTGAGCTTTTACATTTATAAACCCGAATCCTTCTAGGCCCCCACAACTTTGTTTACGAGGTCGAAGTAGATATACGGGGTCGAACACAGGGACAAGGGGGGTAGTGTTGAGAACCCAGAATCGACACGCTACACTTCGACAGGTATAAAGAGATGATAAATTCCCTAGGAGGGAAGCATAAAGATGTCACAAACAAAACAAGAAAACTATCTCCAAGTGGAGTTACTATAAAGATTTAAGGTTTTAGACATTTAACAATTTTTAGTGGTTTTCATGCAACAGAAACAGAAGGACACACTCGGGGCTAAGTCGAGGTACGAAGGATAAAACTGCGGTAAAGCAAGCGGCGGTAGGACCAACCCTGTACCCCTCCTATCGAAGCGGGCACCTCTATCAAGGCATCAGTTCCACTCTAGGGGTCACCAGACTCAAATTAGAGTGGAAAGGTTACTAAAGCAACTCCGTTCCGGGCACTCTCGTACTCCAGAATCGGACCAAACACTGGAGCCACAACACAACTCTCGAAGTTGTTGCGACGGGAAAACACGATTCGGTAGCTAAGCGAAACGCGATCCAAAACATGCAAGCTAGAGTTCAGATATCAAATCATAGCAGTCATCCAACATATTGCACCAAGCATAGAGCAGCAAGTAAGTAAGCATTTCTATTTCTATAAGCATTAAAGGTCTTAATTACAATGCATCAGCAAAGAATTTAAACAACATAATTAAATATATGTGTCGCCTTCTTGATGTAGAAGGACGACAAGCTACAGTAACCATCCCGCCCGATATCGGACAAAGGGGCCTAGCCCGATACAGCCGTGTCGGGCGGCACACTCTCTCAAGCGGCATACCGCGACGGGCGACTGTATCGCTCAAGGACCTGGTCGATACGCTCAAGTCGGGCGGCACACCCTCTCGGGCGACACGCCTGACGGGCGGAGCGTATCGGGTTCGTTATCGTGTCGGGCATGGAGCTACATATCCTACTGCCGGGAACTGGCGTCGGGCACTCGTGTCGCGTATCTACATCGTCCGATATCGGCTCCCAGTGTCGCTCGGTACAGTCCTAGGTGAACCAATCCCCTCCCTCTCGGGATGAGGAAGAGCTCACCTAGTGTCGCCCGGTACGAACACTGGAGCACGATACGCCTGCTCTCGCAGCCTCCTCTGAAGATCACTCGACTATCCGAAACCTGAAGTGACCAAGCTTGTCCGAATTGTCTAAGCTGTCTTTTCGGCTCCCTGTAGCTACTATTTATAGGCAGCTGGTCAGGGGAAGATATGGTGCTCGAAGCGCCATGTGTCCTCCTTTCCGCCGTTCAGTCGCTGGTCGGCTGACGCGGGTATCGCCCGGCACAATGAGGTTGGTTGTCGGGCGTCGTGGCGAGAGGTGCCTGCCGGTGGGTGGTTGATATCACGCGGCACATGGAGTAGTTGCGACGTGCTCGGCTCCCTATCGGTAAAGAGGCGTGTCGTCCATCGGTACCCTCTCGCGCGGCATCCTTGCGTCGCGCTTCGTCGTATCGCGCAGCCCTGCCGGTCAGCGTGTGTATCGGGCGTCAGGGGGCCGGGACAGTCTTGGACTTATTTGCGGGCCAGAACGGCCTTATTGGTGCTAAATGGGCCAAAATAGGAGGAAACTCTGCAAAAGATAGAAGTATTGGACTGAGAGCATTGCTTGGCTGATTATTGTGAAAATGCATATAAAAGAGAGGAAAATGCAAGAAAAGGGCAGTTTTGATAACAGAATAAAGGCCAAAAACATCACAAAAATTGGTGTTATCAACTCCCCCAAACTTAGCGTTTTGATTGTCCTCAATCAATATTTAAACTTTATTTTGTGACGCTTCTTCTTGCTTGGGAAAACTTTTCTTGTTCAAAAAGGGAAACAAAGATCATAATGCCTTAAAGATAATGTTGTTTCAATACGAACAAAAGACTTAGTTTTTCCTGCCTTATTGTTTAAGTAAGATTTTTCTCTACAGCTTCGGTGAGACTTTGTTGTATGATTCCGAAGTTAGCTTACACACCAAACAGCTTTATTTTTGGGGCAGAAAAGTTGTGTATAGGGTAGGCTAAGGCTCTTTGGGTTTTCTTCTTGTTTCCCATCGGTCCATCTAGGTAAGGGTCCGTTAACGGGCAAGTGGTCCCTGCAGTCCAAGCCAGTTGGCTTTAGAGCAGTGATTTCACATCCTACGTACCATTGCCCTGGATCTACCATGCCTAAAGATGGGTACTTTTGGAAAACAAGTGTGTGTATATATATATATATTTTTTATTGGGCACAACTCTCATGCTTTTATTCACTCTCATATGGTTTCTCTCTCTTTTTAGGATCTTTGTCGGGTAAAGAAAACAAAGAGATACTTGCTGTTTGGGTAGCTTTTTCCTTCTCCATACTCGTCTCTTAGCTGTCTGCGAGATTATTATATTTTTGAAAATTTTTTTTGACATGGAAAAACATATTCTTTTGTTCATTTGAAGCAGCATTATCAAAAAGATATAACAGGACTTGCGTCGCCTTTAGCACAAAGAAAATAAACTTGGCAAGCAGTTGCATCAGGGTTTTTACTAATATAGCGACTTTGTACATATGCATGGGAACAAAATAAGCAAACTTTTTGAAATTAAATTTTTATATGAGCAAGGGTGGAAGGACATGATATAGTGGAAAGGCAAAATGGCACAAGAGAATTTTTATACCTCCTTCACTGGTACATGGGTACCCCCCCAAACTTATCCAATACTCTGTCCCAGAGTAGTGAAGAAGAGGGTGAGTTCATGTTAGTCCAGTGAAGGTTATTTAGCGGGTTCGCTTGTGCCTTGTAGAAGCTGCAATATGCTTCTTTGCTGCCGCCTCCTTATTTCTCATTTGGAAATAGCTTCTACAAGTGCAGACACTTGTGGCTGCTTCCTCCTTATTAAGTAGCTGGAACCGGGATGCCCAGGTTCCATCTGGAGGTCGTCGACAAAACATTTCCCCAGCTCACCCTCCATTTTATTTCCTAGCTCAGCCGGAACATGCGCAATAGCTCTCGGTAGACAGAGAGCTCTTGTGTTGTCCCGGCAGTCACCGGGGCTGTACTCGTGCTGTCTCTGTAGTTGGCCCCAGGCTACTACAGAAGACAGACTATGATAAGGAATTGGCCCTCTTCGGGGTGCTGACGTTTCTGACCGACAGTTGTTGCTTTAGCTGCGACATCCATTCTGCCTGTTATCAAGTTCATCAACCATTATAAATCATTTGATAGAAAAAGTTAAAGAAGCTCGATAATGCTAGACTTATTTCAAAATCCGAGTATCGTCTGTCAAAAGAAAGCATAAGTCGATACAAGATTGGACGATACGCGGAGGGATTGCACGGCATAGCATGCCTCCCGATACGGGTATATCGGGCGATAAGGTCGCCAAAGAGCAACAGCCCGACAGAACATCATAAAAGAAAAACGTGCCGACCGACATGGCGTATCGGGCAAACACCATCGGTCGTTATGTCGTGCAAAACCGCGTCGGGCGATACACAATCCGACAAGGCTCGTAATCCTGATAGGAAGCGCGCGACAGGACTCGTGTCGGGCGATAAGCCTGTCGGGGAATAGCTTGCCTAGCGATAAGGGTGCCGGGCGATACCTTTTCTCATAGGAGCCATCGCCCGATACCACGGTGAAGGCAACTGGCCGACACGGGAGCAAAAGGGCGGGCTACTGCATGCGTTACAGGTGGCTAAAATGAGTAAAGCGTGACTGCCCGACACGGTGAAATCTCCGTTCTTATTTATAGGCAGCTCGGTCGGGGGCAAAACGGACATCTCTGGGGCGCGCGTCGGCCAACGGGTCAGGCAGTTCCCGAGACGATGGTCACATCAGTCTCATTAAGGGCATTTATTCTTATGCGCGATAGGGTGCACGCCGCCCAGGAATGCCAAACGTCACGGCCGTTGCGATGCCCTAAAGACCAAAGCCCGGTACGGGCGGTCCTGCACGCCGGCTGAGCGGCTGCCCGGCATGGTTAAAATAGGCGGCCGAGAAACCTAAGAGTGGAAACAGCGATCAAAGGTTAAAACATCATCGACTAAGGGTTAAGCCCTCCACCTCAGAAAATTATTACAGCGGTGGCCCATAAAACAGAGTCAGCGCATGTGGTGCATGCACTGACTCGGGCCTTATTACATGACATAAAGTTTGTTTTTGCAAATAACAGAAAGATGCATCCTACTCTATGAAAGAAAGAAAAACTCGGGATGCCTCCCGGGGAGCGCTGAAGTTTGCGTCGCCAGCTCGACCGGTGTTGGATCATCTCGTTCAACCCTTGACTGTGCCCATATCTTGCAGGTCGATCTCTGCCCTCCTGACAAAGGCCTCATCCTCATAGAACCTTTTCACCCTATGCCCATTCACTTGAAATACTTTGGTCGGATCGTCTTTGTCGTAAAGCTCCATCATTCCGGATGGGTATATTTTTGACACGGTAAACGGTCCTGACCATCTCGTTTGTAACTTCCCAGGGAAAAGATGGATGGAAGACTTGAACAGCAAGACCTTATCCCCTTCGCTTACATCCTTTCTCCTGAGATGGGCATCATGCCACAACTTCGTCCTCTCTTTGTAGATTTTTGCATTTTCGTAGGCATTCAATCTCAGCTCTTCGAGCTCTTGAAGCTGCAAAAATATCTTTTCTCTAGCTTTGTCGAGGTCCATATTTAGGAACTTGATTGCCCAAAAGGCCTTGTGTTCCAATTCTAACGGTAGGTGACAGGATTTTCCGTAGATGAGATGGTAAGGGGTGGTTCCAATGGGTGTTTTGTAAGCGGTGCGGTAAGCCCAAAGTGCATCGTCAAGCTTCATGGACCAATCTTTCCTTGTTCGACTGACAGTTTTCTGCAAGATTTGCTTGATTTGTCTGTTGGAAACCTCTACCTGCCCTGACATTTGGGGATGGTAGGGTGTAGCGATCTTGTGCTTCACTCCGTACTTGTGCAGGAGTGCTTCAAACTGTCTTTCTCCAAAGTGCGATCCTCCGTCGCTAATAACTGTGCGCGGGACGCCGAAACGAGGGAAGATGGTTTTCTCGAAGAGCTTGATAACCGACTTGGCGTCGTAGGTTTGGGTGGCTACCGCTTCCACCCACTTCGATACATAATCCATAGCCACGAGTATGTACTGATACCCTCGAGATGGGGGAAACAGCCCCATATAGTCGATCCCCCATACGTCAAATATTTCGACTTCAATCCAGCTCGCCATTGGCATTTCGTCCCTCTGCCCTATGTTCCCCGTAAACTGGCACTCTTTGCAAGCCTTCACAAACTGTGCAGCGTCTTTAAATAAGGAGGGCCAGTAGAAACCTGATTGTAGCACCTTTGCAGCTGTTCTTTCGCTGCCTAGGTGACCACCATAGGGGGAGGCGTGGCATTGCTTCAGGATGTCCGCAGTTTCTTCTTCTGGTATGCACCTCTTGTATAAGTTGTCGGCACATCTTATGAACAAGAGAGGATCGTCCCAGTAGTAGTTTTTAACTTCCGTGAAAAGCTTCTTCTTCTGATTGTACGTTATGTCAGGGGGCAGTTCTCCGCAAGCGTGATAATTACAGATGTCTGCAAACCAGGGTAGGCTTTCTTCTTGGGCTTCGGCCAACATCAGAGCTACGTTGGTGTAGTCGTCGTTGATAGGAGGCCCTCTCTCTTTCTCAGTCACGATCCTTGATAGATGGTCTGCGACCACATTCTCTGTGCCCTTCTTGTCGATAATTTCATGGTCGAATTCTTGGAGCAGTAAGGCCCACCTCAACAGTCTGAGTTTTGCGTCTTTCTTTTGCATTAAGTATTTTATTGCCCCATGATCTGTGTATACCTTGACCTTTGCTCCGATGAGATACGACCTGAACTTATCAAACGCGAAGACGATCGCGAGCATCTCCTTTTCAGTTGTTGTGTAATTTACATGGGCTTCGTCCAACGTGCGACTCGCGTAGCAGATCACATGGTGCTTCTTGTCCTTCTTTTGCCCCAGGACTGCTCCAACCGCGTAGTCGCTTGCGTCGCACATCAGCTCAAAAGGTAAACCCTATTCTGGCACTTGAAGGATAGGTGGCGATATTAAAGCGTTTTTAAGGACCTGAAAATCACTTAGACAATCGTTAGAGAAAACAAATTCAGCGTCTTTTACCAGAAGATTGGACAACGGTTTGGAAATCTTTGAGAAGTCCTTGATGAATCTTCGGTAATATCCCGCGTGCCCGAGGAAGCTTCACACCCCCATCACGGATCTTGGTGGAGGAAGCTTGGATATTGCTTCAACCTTGCTTGCGTCCACTTCAATCCCACGCTTTGAGATCTTATGCCCGAGGACGATGCCCTCCCGCACCATGAAATGGCATTTTTCCCAGTTTAGAACTAGGCTGTTCTCCTCGCACCTTTGAAGAACCAAAGTCAGATTCTTCAGACAGCTATCGAACTCCTTCCCATAGACGGAAAAATCGTCCATGAAAACTTCCACGATGTCTTCTAGAAAATCTGAGAACATCGATATCATGCATCGCTGAAAGGTTGCGGGGGCGTTGCAGAGTCCGAAGGGCATCCTTCGGAAGGCATAAGTGTCGTAAAGGCAGGTGAACGTCGTTTTCTCTTGATCATCGGGCAAGATGGGTACCTGGTAGAAACCTGAAAAGCCATCAAGAAAACAAAAGAAATCGTGATGCGCTAACCTTTCGAGGACTTGGTCAATAAAAGGTAGCGGAAAATGATCCTTCTTTGTAGCCTGATTTAGCTTTCAGTAATCTATGCACATCTGCCAGCCGGTGACGGTCCTAACCGCCACCTCATCACCTTTCTCACCCTTAACCACCGTCATCCCGCCCTTTTTGGGCACTACGTGGATCGGACTTACCCAACTGCTATCGCTGATTAGGTAAATGATCCCTGCATCCCTAAGCTTTATTACCTCTTTCTTGACAACCTCCTCGAGCATCTGGTTCAATTTCCTCTGGGGTTGAACCAGAGGCTTGGCAGATTCATCCAAGTTGATGTGATGCATGCACAGGGTGGGGCTAAGGCCTTTGATATCATCTACTGAATATCCTATAGCCTTCCTGTGGAGCCTTAACTCCTCAAGGAGTCGGTCCAGCTGGTTGCTCGAAAGATCAGCGTTTACGATGACGGGGTTTCTCTGCTCTTCATCTAAGAACTCGTACTTCAGGCCTTCGGGCAATGCTTTCAACTCTGGCTTTGGTCTGGGTGCCCTTTCTTGAGGCTCCTCCTCAAGAGAGGCATACATCACAGACTCCACCTCTGTATTCCCTTCTTACAAATCTTCATCAGAAAGGTTGAGAAGGTTGAGATGCTTCGCGACCTCAGGATCTTCGAGGTCGGGATCTTGATAGTTTATAGCCCTCAAGAGGGGGTCTACTGTCCGGATATCTTCCTCTACTTCCTCGCAGAATTTATTGTATCTATCTGCGAAACATGTTGATTCGGAGAGGGACGGGCTCTTCATAATTTCTTTCAGCTTGAAGTCCATATGGTCGTTTCTGACCCTTAAAGTGATCATCCCCTCGGAAACATCAATTAGCGCTCTCCCTGTCGCCAAGAAGGGGCACCCAAAGATGATCGGGCAACGGGGATCTTCAGTTGTGTCGATGACGACTATATCACAAGGGATGAAGAAGTCACCAACCCTGATCGGTACATCTTCGACAATGCCGACAGGTCTCTTGAAGGTGTGGTCTGCCAGTTGGATCTGCATGTTAGTCCGAACCATGTCGGTCAAACCCACCCTTTGTGCAAAACTTAGGGGCATGAGGCTTATGCTAGCCCCCAAGTCTGCTAGACCCTTGCGCTCGACGTTGTCTCCGATGGCGAACGGGATTGTGAAAGCTCCGGGATCCCTTCTCTTATTTGGCGCGTCGGGCTTCAAGAAGGTGGAGGAGGCGGAAGCTAAATACACTGTCTCTGTCCTTCCTCCCCTTCTCTTTTTTGTGATAAGGTCCTTGAGGAACTTGGCATACATAGGCATTTCTTCCAATGCATCAAGGAAGGGGACTTCAAGATGCAGTTTCCTGATCGAGTCCATGAACCTCTCATGACGCTTCTTCAGATTCACCTTTATCAGCTTATACGGGAACGACAGCCTTGGGGCGTAGGAATTCCTCCCACCAGGTAGCTCGTCTGAAGGCTTCCGTGCTGGCTCTTGAGCTTCTGCTTGTCCACCTTCGCCCTCTGTTGGAATGGTGCTCTCAGACCTTGGTTCAGGTTCCGGTTCGGCTTCAGCTGCGCGCTTCACCGTCTTCCCAGACCTTAGTACCGCCATTCTGGCAGTTTTCGGGTAGGAGAGTGTCTTTCCCGCAGGGTTCTTCATCAGTGCAGCCATTTGGGCCAATCGTTGATCGACTTCCCATTGGCGCATCTGCAGACTCGCCATATGGTGTTGCATGGAATTCTGAACTCCGGGGCCGGGAAGCGCACCCTGTACCAGTTTGCTGATAATGTTGTCCTGTCTTTTTATGTAGGCTGAAAGCTGACCAACCAAGCTAGGCTGGCTCACCCTCTCGCCTCGGTCCTGACATTCACCTTCAAGAAGAGATTGCTCGCAACGAGACATGGTATCAAGACTCGGTGGAGCAGGTCAGCTTCCAAGGTTCCAGTAAGAGCATATAAAATCAAGTTTAGAAAATTGCATTATTTGGCTTAGGCAAGGAATAATAGTAATGAAAAAGGAAATGATAAAAGAAAAAGTGTGCTGTCAAGCTTATTTCTAAGCTTGAGGCACATGAGTGTAGTTAGTGGATTTGGATTCGTCAACAGTACCGTCTTTGCCTTGTCCCCGGCAACAGTGCCAAAAAGTTGACCGGCCTAAATCATGCATCCTAAAATTGGAGGCGGATTTGAGGTAGTCGAGCTTTTACATTTATAAACCCAAATCCTTCTAGGCCCCCGCAACTTTTTTTACGGGGTCGAAGTAGATATATGGGGTCGAACAGAGGGACAAGGGGGGTAGTGTTGAGAACTCAGAATCGACACGCTACACACCGGCAGGTATAAAGAGATGATAAATTCCCTAGGAGGGAAGCATAAATATGTCATGAACAAAACAAGAAAACTATCTCCAAGTGGAGTTACTAGAAAGATTTAAGGTTTTAGACATTTAAAATTTTTTAGTGGTTTTCATGCAACAGAAACAGAAGGATACACTCGGGGCTAAGTCGAGGTACAAAGGATAAAACTGCAGTAAAGCAAGTAGCGGTAGGACCAACCCTGTACCCCTCCTCTCGAAGTGGGCACCTCTAACAAGGCATCAGTTCCACTCTAGGGGTCACCAGACTCAAATTAGAGTGGAAAGGTTACTAAAGCAACTCCGTTCTGGGCACTCTTGTACTCCAGAATCGGACCAAACACTAGAGCCACAACACAACTCTCGAAGTTGTTGCGACGGGAAAACATGATTCGGTAGCTAAGCAAAACGCGATCCAAAACATGCAAGCTAGAGTTCAGATATCAAATCATAGCAGTCATCCAACATATTTCACCAAGCATAGACCAGCAAGTAAGTAAGCATTTCTATTTCTATAAGCATTAAAGGTCTTAATTACAATGCATCAGCAAAGAATTTAAACAACAGAATTAAAGATATGTGTCGCCTTCTTGATGTAGAAGGACGACAAGCTACAGTAACCATCCCGCCCGATATCGGACAAAGGGGCCTAGCCCGATACAGCCGTGTCGGGCGGCACACTCTCTCAAGTGGCATACCGCGACGGGCGACTGTATCGCTCAAGGACCTGGCCGATACGCTCAAGTCGGGCGGCACACCCTCTCGGGCGATACGCCTGACGGGCAGAGCGTATTGGGTTCGTTATCATGTCGGGCATGGAGCTGCGTATCCTACTGCCGGGCACTGGCGTCGGGCACTCGTGTCGCGTATCTACATCGGCCGATATCGGATCCCAGTGTCTCCCGGTACAGTCCTAGGTGAACCAATCCCCTCCCTCTCGGGATGAGGAAGAGCTCACCTAGTGTCGCCCGGTACGAACATTGGAGCACGATACGCCTGCTCTCGCAGCCTCCTCCGAAGATCACTTAACTATCCGAAACCTGAAGTGACCAAGCTTGTCCGAATTGTCTAAGTTGTCTTTTCGGCTCCCTGTAGCTGCTATTTATAGGCAGCTGGTTGGGGGAAGATATGGTGCTCGAAGCGCCACGTGTCCTCCTTTCCGCCGTTCAGTCGGTGGTCGGCTGACGTGGGTATCGCCCGGTATCGCCCGACACAATGAGGTCGGTTGTCGGGCGTCGTGGCGAGAGGCGCCTTCCGGTGGGTGGTCGATATCGCGCGACACATGGAGTAGTTGCGGCGTGCTCGACTCCCTGTCGGGTAAAGAGGTGTGTCGTCCATCGGTACCCTCTCGCGCGGCATCCTTGCATCGCGCTTCGTCGTATCGTGCAACCCTGCCGATCAACGTGTGTATCGGGCGTCAGGGGGCCGGGACAGTCTTGGACTTATTTGTGGGCCAGAACGGCCTTATTGGTGCTAAATGGGCCAAAATAGGAGGAAACTCTGTAAAAGATAGAAGTATTGGACTGAGAGCATTGCTTGGCTGATTATTGCGAAAATGCATATAAAAGAGAGGAAAATGCAAGAAAATGGCAGTTTTGATAACAGAATAAAGGCCAAAAACATCACAAAAATTGGTGTTATCAGTGACCCTATAGGTCCAGAATTATGTTGGCAGCGAATGTCCATTACAACTTATGACATCACAAGTAAAGAGTGGTGCGTAGTCACACATCATTGCTACCCAAGTAATTTAGAAAGTTGGAGAACAACTTTAACCTATAATTCATGAATAGTGTTACTGTGATCATATAGTTCCTTTGTCTATGATATCCAGATTGAACTCGAGGCATGGAATTGTCATCCTCTCCATGTTCAATCCATGTTTCTTGAACTAGAGCAGACTGTTTGAGATGCATGTGAGTTCACATATCATATATTGAATCACATGGGTATGGTCGTACACTCTCAGTCTTGCTTATCAATGGGCCTTAGATATCAATCTTTAGTAGGAGGGATAAATCCCATATATATCACTCACAGTCTATCCCCATGTGTCAAAGTTACCCAATCATCACCGATATAACAACCCATGTTTTAGGACTGCATTTGATGATGTCAAAGTGTACCCAACGACATGTGATGAGTGCAGTGATTCCAGGTCTAAGAACCATAATCACCACCATCACTATGAAAGATGATTCTGTTGGGTTTTAGGGGAGGCAGAGATGGCAGCGGAAACAAAAAAAATTCTCCTCCCAAACCCAGAACAAGGAAACGCGTCAACGTCTATACAATAGGAAGGGATGGATTGTGGAATCATACCTTGTCCCGAGGCTTGCTCGGCGACAATACCTCGCGGCTTGCGCAGTATTCACCTCCGGTCTTGAACGGTGTCTGTGCAGCTCCTGGTCGTACCGGGACTGACGACTCCCGGTCT
Source organism: Alisma plantago-aquatica (assembly GCA_963693085.1). Lineage (NCBI taxonomy): Eukaryota > Viridiplantae > Streptophyta > Magnoliopsida > Alismatales > Alismataceae > Alisma > Alisma plantago-aquatica. Next base: position 62,863,288 of record OY856409.1, read on the forward strand.
CACCGGGACTGTCAGGATTGACAGCTGTCCTCCGAGCGGCAGAAATCTCCCACCTCTGAAGTAGTCCACACAGACCACCTGGAACTCCAATCTCCTTATCTCACAAGGAATTGGAAGGAGTCGCACCCTCCTGTCAGCATACTAGTCACTGACACACTCTCCTACCACTAGTTGCTTTCTGCAGTTGTCTTTCCCTTGTTGTGCCTCCCTTGTCAGGTAGCACTTGCTCGGGCTCTCTCGGTTACCAAAACCAGAGAGAAAAACAACTTTACAGAGCAACTGGTTGCACTGAGTTGTTCTTTGAGAAGCCCCCAATACCCCTATATATAGGAGGGTCAAGGGATAGGGTTCTCTATCCCGGGCAATATGGGACTAAAGTAGGAGTAGAAGGGTTCGAGATTTTCCACAAAAACAATCAACTGCACAACCTGAACTGATCGTTTCATTTCTTAAACGGTTGGTTGGGGACCTGAGCCGGTCGGTTGACACCTCAACCGATCAGTTGGGACCCATGAAACGGTCGACTCACTTCTGAACCAGTCGGTTCGTGGTCCTGATCAGTTCCCGATTGACTTTTCTTCTTTTGTTTCTAATTGGTATCAAATACCAATCCTTGTTCCAATCAAATTGGGCATGTGAAATGAAAAGAAATTTCTCACCAATCCTACTTTCCCAACTTGCTCGGTTGCATCAGTTGAACCAATCATTTCAACACTTGAAGCAATCGTTTCACCCTGTCCATGAGCCGATCGACTCACCACCTGAGCCGGTCAGTTCACCAAGCTCAGCCGATCGGTTCATCACATGAGCTGATCGGTTGGGAGTGCAGATTGTGCAGAATCAATCAATTGCAGTTTCAATCAATCCGATACTCCAATCAATATGTCCAACACCTTGAACATTATGACATTGAGCTATCAATTAATTGAGTGTTTAATTGAACTACTAAACTCCTTTAGTAATCAATCTAAACATTATTTGTGGACAAAACTCCTCTTCCATGTTAAATCCTATGTGTGTGACCCTGCAGGTCCATTTCACATTGGCAGTGAAAGTCCATAACACTTATGACTTCACAAGCAAAGAGCAGTGCCTAGTCACACATCAGTGCTACCCAAGTGAAATAGAAAGTTGGAGAATAACTTTCAATCTTACAATCCGTGAATGGTGTTATAGTGAATGTATAATTCCTTTGTCACTGATATCCCGAATGAACTCGAGGCATGGAACGTTCATTCACTTTCTTGATCTCAGAGTAGATTGGAAGAGATATGTATGACATCAATATCACATACTGATTCACACATGTGTGCACACCTTTCTCAATCCTACTCATCAAGTGGCCATGGATATCAAACTCCCTCAGGAGGGACAAATCCCATATCTATCACTCACCCCTCAAAAGTCCCATGTGTCAAAGCCACCCAATCATCACCTTTATAACAACCCATGTTTCAGGACTGCATTTGTGACGTCCCCAGATTTTCTAAAACTTAATCTGATGTGTGAAGTCCAAATTGAAACCCTCACCTAAGTGAGAATCCCAATTTAAACATCCCACATGAGGCTAAGAAGAAGAAAATCAGAGGAAGTCAGAAGGAAACAATCAGTAGCACATGTACATGAACAATAATAAAACCATACATACATGTTCACCATTCAACATATAATTACAACAGAATTGTTACAACATTTGGTATTACATATTGAACAACAAAACTTACACATATACATGTACTACCACTAAACAACAAGATCTTAAGACAACAGGTCCACCTGTACATCAGCTCGCTATACAACTCTCACTATCCAGGATCTTCAAGAGCATAACCACAACCTAAACAAAAGATTACATGCGATACACGTCAGCACAATATTTCATGAATATTGTACTAAGTACGCCTACGTGTCTTTTTATATATACCTCTCATCATATCTTGGCAATAAGATAAAACTAATACTTGGCAGTTATAAAGAAATATAAGAAAAACATATACTTGCACAAGGATATTTATTAACAAAAGAGAACACATGTTTTAAGCTCATTTTCCATTATATCATCCATGCATTTACTACCTGAGAGTTGAATGCATTAAGGCCTTTATGATCTACTACCAAAGAGTTGGATCATTTCACAATGTGATCTACTACCAAAGAGTTGGATCACTTCCAAGTACTTTACTACCAAAGAGTTGAAGTACTTATTTCCAGCACTTTACTACCAAAGAGTTGAAGTACTTAGATATAATGGAACAAATATATTATGTTTCATGTGTTCATATCAATAAGTACGGAAATTCAGGAAACATATCATACAAGAGCAATCATTTCATCCAATATCATATGCCAAGTATTTTACTACTCATATAACACAATCATATTGTATAATAAGCCAAGTAAGAGGTAATGGCGTACCTTCCAAAGAGATATCACAATCTATATCCTCATATCGTCTACATCCTGGTCAACCCTGATTAAGACAAGACCACATATATCACCATCAGGTTCTCATCATCTCAACCCTAATTATGTTCATTTTAGGGTTGGCTTACTCATTAGGATATTCTCATAATTACTTATATTCTTGTCTTGGATTTATCTTACTGATGTTATATTCCAGATTACATCTCACTATCAAAGTTCATCATCTAACATATTAACATTATGTCACACATTAACCCTGGGTTACATGCATTACTTGAATTAGGGTTTATATCACATTAAGAGCAAACATCATTGGATAACATGGATTCTGTTCATCTTTATGATCTCATAATTAAAACTGAGGGTCCATATACTGATATGAGCTTACTCTGTGAATTTCCTCATTTATTGACCGTGTATGCATTTAATACATTTTATTTAGGGTTATTAGCCCTAATTATCCATATTAAGCAAATTACATTATTTCCTACATTAACATCATCATCACTGACATCAGGTGCACTATAAGAATTATTATAGACTTATTGACATTTTCCCACAATTTTATGTCATCATTCGCTATTTATTATCCACTAAACAAGCATTACACATCTTTCATGATATCAATGAGATTTGAGCATCAAAAGCCTGATATTATAGTTCTAGGTTGTTCTACGCATTTTTCTGAGAATTTCGGTATATTCTTTGTATTTTTCGGACATCGGAGCTATTTACTGCGAATTATGTAAGATCTAGGAATTATTTGGAAATTCCTACCTTCAAGCCAAACACACGTTGCCACGTGTCTATGCGGGTCAATCCTTGTTGTTGGTGTCAAGTGAGTCACCAGTTCTGTGAAGTGGACCCGGTTCAAGGCTGCCGGCCCAGTCCCCCCTTTCTTTCCGCTTCCTCGTTCTTCCTCGATGCAGCGCCGACGCGAGCGATCTCTGTTCGCCTGAACGGGAGGCTGCCCGACGCCCCCTGCCTTCTTTGTCTGCATCGCTTCTAGGAAGCTTCCATCGCAGGCTCGCAGCCTGAAATGATGCCGCAGAGCCGAAGGGGAGCACTGCCTCCAGGGCTACAACTCTTCTTTCTCCTTGGTCCATGAGAGGATGCCGTCGTGAGGTTCTTCCTCCATGAATCCGCCGCCGCAGATGAGATTGATGATCATGTATCCTCTCCTCCAGGCTCACTGTAGGTGGCTCCTTCTCTCACGATCCCATCCATAGAACGGCACCACCGTCGTGTGTGCCTCCTCCTCTGGCTACTGTTGTGCACCTATGCTCCACGCCGCCGCCCCGACTGGAGTCGTTCTCCGCCTAATCCGCCCGACGCCAATGCGCGTCGTCTCCTAGACAACAGCCGCCAACGATGGGCCTCTTCCTGATAGTGAGCACCGTCATGACATCCTGGGAGTGTTCGGTCTGGCTGGCTGTGGTAGGCCAAACTACCTCCCCTCGTTGCTCCACGTGACCACGAGCTCACTCGGCGCATACCTTCTTCTGATCATGAGCGCCACTCCCGTCTCGAGTTTCTCACTTCAGCAATGCTGCACTTGCGTCTCCTCCTCTAGGTCCCTCATGCAACCTGCCGTGAGTCATCGGCTAGCTCCTGGGGTTGTGGGAGAAGGGCTCTCGCTCCCACTGTTCTTAACGCAAATGGATGCGAACAAGGACTCTGTGGGTAGCCACAATCAGGTGTAGGCAACCGTCCGCTCCGTCCACTCCTCAACCCACGACAAGGTAACTCGAAGATGTGGGAGAAACCTGTTCTAAATGAGACTGTGACTGTTGCTATGGAACCAATCTCCCCAGCGATCGGATGTATCCAAGGGTCGAGACTAGAGCTCCACTAAGCCTGTCTGTGGCACTTCATATTCAAGTCCATGGACACTTGATGATCGTTGTTGCGGCCAGATCTCATCCACGCCGCCCAACCCAGATGTGAGGGGTGCGTGACTGAGGTGTTGATCAGGACCTAGGCTATTAAAACACTGCTCTATCATACATTAAATTATCTTATTTCATGATATCCAACTTAGATAACTAAATCTAGAAACATCCAATTGCCACCAAACTTGAACCATACCTTTACTACATCTCCAGCTACGTTCTACTCAAATTTGGTGACAAACTCAGCTATTAGTCCATTCAATTAAATTCATCAAAAAGGCATTAAAAGATAGGTCTTAAACATGATATCGACCTCACCTCAACAAACTTACTTTATCAAAAGCTTGAAACTCTCAATCTAACTGGAACATATGCTTTCACTTAAGTCATTGGACATTTAGGATTCTAAAAGTCCACTCCATCACATCCTACACACCTTAAAAGATATTTCGTCCTCGAAATTAAGCTAGAAAACCCACTTTGTCACATCATATACATCTTAAAAGAAATTTCGTCCTCGAAAGTAAACCATACTCATACTTCCAGGGAAAACCTTATCTTACCTTCATCCACATGTTGTCACCATTCTATGTACAACATAGACAAAAGCTCAAGAACTATATCCAAGCTACTTGGATGTTTTCAAACATCTAAGGTGATACATGGGTGAACCACTCATCATATAACATGGTTTAGGGGCTTAAGCTACATCATGATGTATATCATATGTTAGGGTTGCGTCCTTATCTTCACCCATGCATTAGGATTTCCAAATTATATTATCATGTCATAAAGGAGTTAACTAAAGTTAACCCATACATCATGGTTTCGTGAACATTTTATTGAGCTTATTGTTAGAACATGTTCGACATGAACATATGCATTTTAGGAGGGAGTTAACTATAATTAACCCACATTATCCATCCAGATCATATCAAGGTGTTATAATCATTATGTTGTGCTAACTTTCAAACTATATTTTTCATTTTTATTAGCACTATGATTAACACCTCATATAACATGTTCCATTCATATGATCTTATTTCATTACTCATAATAAAGTGCAACAGTTACTAGTGATTTCATCAAAAGATTAACCAAACATATTACATTATCATCTTTATTCATGTATATGGTTAACCATTTATGCATTGATATCTATTAAACCATCTCTAGGTTTCCATCATATCGTGTCTATATATCATATCTCAGGATTAGATCACATCCTTACATATATTTATCATGGTTGTGTTAAACAAACTTATGTGAGTGACTCGTGAAACATGTATTAAAACTTTACCTAATCCAACTGAGGTTCTTCTAACCCATATCATGAGAGTATTGCCATGCTCAGTCTCTCTGAGCTAACTCAACTCTATGAGTATCTCACACGCATATACTTTATCTTTTCTCTCGGTCTAGGGTTATCAGATTACCTCACTGGCACTAGAGACAACCTTACAAACTCTAGCCACAGAAGCACCAACCAAAACATACCATGACATACTCTTCATAGGTCTCTACCCATTAGACAAGCTTACCTCAAAACTTTCTTATATACACCACTAGATTCCTATGTGGGAAACCACCAACCTGAGCATGAGGCTTCACAGAAACTAACACAGCTACCTCCTCCAGGGTCTTGGGCTCTCTCCCTCACCCAGATGGCAGGTTCTCATATTCATACTCACATGCACATATGTAACTAGCCTCTCTCTGATTCTAGGATTTGGTTCGCCCAAGGACATCTAGGGTTCAACAAGACTATAGGAATCATGCATAAAGCAACTCAACTCAATCACTTAGGAGTAGTCTAGTTTAGGACATATCATATCACATATCTCATATTTCTCATATCGTGGAGTCAAGGTTCTCTGACCTTCTCCCTGTGGGTCTCGCTCTCTCTTGAGCTAACCCCAAGACTGGTCCCAACACTAGAGGTCCTCCTTTGTAAAAGAGCTTGAGGCTCATACTGACTCACAACCTGTCTTAGCTTGACTTATCTTATCTCATAAAAGCCTATTTACTTGCAGCATCAAAACTTATCTCAAAACCTCAAAACCAAACTCATGTCCTCAAAGACAAACATAGATCATCATAACCATCTTATATCATCTATATAAGACCTACATCATATCATCAAAACTTATTTCATCTATCAGATATTCTAACAAGGCTCTAGACATCTAATCTAGAACTACTCTCTCTTCTAGACTGATGTCATTCGCTTTCACTTAGGTTGCATGATCACCTCCTACTCGTACATGTGTGGGGACACATTTTTGTAATACATATACATAATAAAATATTATATAGTTTTTCTCCGATAAAACAAGCGTCAGAGAAAACTATCGAGGTTCGATTCGTTTGGAATCAAAACCAAATCCAGAAACGAGTGTCCCACACATAGTAGAGAGTCCAGTGTCATGAAAACTAGTGAAAGGGGTGAGAACATGGTGTAGATTAGTGTAGGTACTCTAGACAACGAGCGCCATATGTCTAGGGTTTCTCTTCCCTTGATGCACGTCATTTCCAAATAGTGCAACGTCCCATACCGCTGCACTACATGGAAAGAACGACATCTAAGGACTTGCTATGCCACAAGCACTAGTCTAGACCTAGTTCTCAGACATCTAGGTGCTAACCTAGAGGCTAGGTCAGATCTAGTCTCTAAAAGACGACTAATCTAGCCCTAAAAATTATTAAGGTTCAAGGTTCTTTAGTTTTGAGTTGCATAATGAGCAAATGTCAGGCTTTGCTATTGTTCATGCTCTGATACCACCTGTGACGTCCTCGGATTTTCTAAAACTTAATCTGATGTGTGAAGTCCAAATTGAAACCCTCACCTCAGCGAGAATCCCAATTTAAACATCCCACATGAGGCTAAGAAGAAGAAAATCAGAGGAAGTCAGAAGGAAACAATCAGTAGCACATGTACATGAACAATAATAAAACCATACATACATGTTCACCATTCAACATATAATTACAACAGAATTGTTACAACATTTGGTATTACATATTGAACAACAAAACTTACACATATACATGTACTACCACTAAACAACAGGATCTTAAGACAACATGTCCACTTGTACATCAGCTCGCTATACAACTCTCACTATCCTGGATCTTCAAGAGCATAACCACAACCTAAACAAAAGATTACATGCGGTACACGTCAGCACAATATTTCTTGAATATCGTACTGAGTACGCCTACATGTCTTTTTATATATACCTCTCATCAAATCTTGGCAATAAGATAAAACTAATACTTGGCAGTTATAAAGAAATATAAGAAAAACATATACTTGCACAAGGATATTTATTAACAAAAGAGAACACATGTTTTAAGCTCATTTTCCATTATATCATCCATGCATTTACTACCTGAGAGTTGAATGCATTAAGGCCTTTATGATCTACTACCAAAGAGTTGGATCATTTCACAATGTGATCTACTACCAAAGAGTTGGATCACTTCCAAGTACTTTACTACCAAAGAGTTGAAGTACTTATTTCCAGCACTTTACTACCAAAGAGTTGAAGTGCTTAGATATAATGGAACAGATATATTATGTTTCATGTGTTCATATCAATAAGTACGGAAATTCAGGAAACATATCATACAAGAGCAATCATTTCATCCAATATCATATGCCAAGTATTTTACTACTCATATAACACAATCATATTGTATAATAAGCCAAGTAAGAGGTAATGGCGTACCTTCCAAAGAGATATCACAATCTATATCCTCATATCGTCTACATCCTGGTCAACCCTGATTAAGACAAGACCACATATATCACCATCATGTTCTCATCATCTCAACCCTAATTATGTTCATTTTAGGGTTGGCTTACTCATTAGGATATTCTCATAATTACTTATATTCTTGTCTTGGATTTATCTTACTGATGTTATATTCCAGATTACATCTCACTATCAAAGTTCATCATCTAACATATTAACATTATGTCACACATTAACCCTGGGTTACATGCATTACTTGAATTAGGGTTTATATCACATTAAGAGCAAACATCATTGTATAACATGGATTCTGTTCATCTTTATGATCTCATAATTAAAACTGAGGGTCCATATACTGATATGAGCTTACTCTGTGAATTTCCTCATTTATTGACCGTGTATGCATTTAATACATTTTATTTAGGGTTATTAGCACTAATTATCCATATTAAGCAAATTACATTATTTCCTACATTAACATCATCATCACTAACATCAGGTGCACTATAAGCATTATTATAGACTTATTGACATTTTTCCACAATTTTATGTCATCATTCGCTATTTATTATCCACTAAACAAGCATTACACATCTTTCATGATATCACTGAGATTTGAGCATCAAAAGCCTGATATTATAGTTCTAGGTTGTTCTACGCATTTTTCTGAGAATTTTGGTATATTCTTTGTATTTTTCGGACATCAGAGCTATTTTCTACGAATTATGTAAGATCTAGGAATTATTTGGAAATTCCTACCTTCAAGCCAAACACACGTTGCCACGTGTCTATGCGGGTCACTCCTTGTTGTTGGTGTCAAGTGAGTCGCCGGTTCTGTGAAGTGGACCCAGTTCAAGGCTGCTGGCCCAGTCCCCCCTTTCTTTCTGCTTCCTCGTTCTTCCTCGATGCAGCGCCGACGCGAGCGATCTCTGTTCGCCTGAACGGGAGGCTGCCCGACGCCCCCTGCCTTCTTTGTCTGCATCGCTTCTAGGAAGCTTCCATCGCAGGCTCGCAGCCTGAAATGATGCCGCAGAGCCGAAGGGGAGCGCTGCCTCCAGGGCTACAGCTCTTCTTTCTCCTCGGTCCATGAGAGGACGCCGTCGTGAGGTTCTTCCTCCATGAATCCGCCGCCGCAGATGAGATTGATGATCATGTATCCTCTCCTCCTGGATCGCTGCAGGTGGCTCCTTCTCTCACGATCCTGTCCATAGAACGGCACCACCGTCGTGCGTGCCTCCTCCTCTGACTGCTGTTGTGCACCTCTGCTCCACGCCGCCGCCCCGACTGGAGTCGTTCTCCGCCTAATCTGCCCGACGCCAACGCGCGTCGTCTCCTAGACAATAGCCGCCACCAATGGGCCTCTTCCTGATAGTGAGCACCGTCACGACATCCTGGGAGTGTTCGGTCTGGCTGGCTGTGGTAGGCTAAACTACCTCCCCTCGTTGCTCCACGTGACCACGAGCTCACTCGGCGCAGACCTTCTTCTGATCATGAGCGCCACTCCCGTCTCGAGTTTCTCACTTCAGCAATGCTGCACCTGCGTCTCCTCCTCTAGGTACCTCACGCAACCTGCCGTGAGTCGTCGGCTAGCTCCTGGGGTTGTGGGAGAAGGGCTCTCGCTCCCACTATTCTTAACGCAAACAGATGCGAACAAGGACTCTGTGGGTAGCCACAATCAGGTGTAGGCAACCGTCTGCTCCGTCCACTCCTCAACCCATGACAAGGTAACTCGAAGACGTGGGAGAAACCTATTCTAAACGAGACTGTGACTGTTGCTATGGAACCAATCTCCCCAGCCATCAGATGTATCCAAGGGTCGAGACTAGAGCTCCACTAAGCCTATCTGTGGCACTTCATATTCAAGTCCATGGACACTTGATGATTGCTGTTGCGGCCAGATCTCATCCACGCCGCCCAACCCAGATGCGAGGGGTGCGTGACTGAGATGTTGATCAGGACCTAGGCTATTAAAACACTGCTCTATCATACATTAAATTATCTTATTTCATGATATCCAACTTAGATAACTAAATCTAGAAACATCCAATTGCCACCAAACTTGAACCATACCTTTACTACATCTCCAGCTACGTTCTACTCAAATTTGGTGACAAACTCAGCTATTAGTCCATTCAATTAAATTCATCAAAAAGGCATTAAAAGATAGGTCTTAAACATGATATCGACCTCACCTCAACACACTTACTTTATCAAAAGCTTGAAACTCTCAATCTAACTGGAACATATGCTTTCACTTAAGTCATTGGACATTTAGGATTCTAAAAGTCCACTCCATCACAACATTTGATGATGTCAAAGTGTGCCCAACGACATGTGTTGAGTGTAGTGATTTTAGGTCAAAGAATCACACTCACCACCATCACTGTGAGTACTGACTGTGACTACCATGCCATGGTTCCGTGTGTCAAACTCACGGTGGGTCTGTCCAGTACACTTGTTCTCTAACAAGTACCTATGTGTTTGGTTTGATATCTCTATATCATGACTAATGAGATTCTGTCATCAACCAACACCACAATCTAGTCTTGTGTGTCATTGCTGTCTATCTACCTTCCACAATGACATCCAACTAGGGACATAACAAGAATGTACAAACTCTTAGCATCTGTATGATCTCATCGTTCAGGTCCTCAACCTGAAAGCATACGTCATTGATTGCTGTCATTCTCTAGACATTCAATCTGTTCTACCACTATCTCATACGACTAAACTAGAAAGAATTGGAAGCTTGCCTTTGATGTTTATCAAATCAATCTTAATGTATCCCACCAATCATCCCATGATTGGCTCTTAGGGCATACATACCAACAGACTCCCACTTGCACTGTGAGCCAATCACCCTTGAATCATATTCATAGTGATCTTCAAACATGTCCCACATGTTACTATGCTCTAGTGCGGACATAGTGAGTTATGGAAACACCTTGCCAAAGTCAGTATCAATTGCATGCCTCACATCTCTTCACTGTACGTCACACGTATGAGATGGAGTTACCGTAATATGCAATCTAGTATTCCTTTGCTAACCTTTAGCCACATTGCATGATCAAGGATTCCAAACTTGTCATCAATGACCAGAATATCTATAAGTTCATCTCATGAACTTCTAGATCCATATAGTATCCACTGTTGTTCTCTAACGCATAGATACTCGACATTTCCTTTTAAATGGTTTTATTGGAACACTTCCAATTATCAAAAAACTTTCACTTTTATATATCCTATATATATTTTGCGATTAATTTTCTGTCCTTTCGGAAGTTCGCATCAATGTAACTCTTTACATTAAACTCTTCCTTATCTCCATAGAACTAGTACTTCTCAGGTACTTATCAAGTCCTCATGGTATTCCAGTAACCCTTACTAGAAGTAGACAGACATCCACTCGTCATGTCTCACATACGAGTTATCAGGATGAGCACATCATATTGCCATGTCCTACATACAAGATGATGAATGCATTTTGTTCTTGCCATGTCGATACATGCAAGATAATGAGATGATTACATACATGATAGATCCATATCTATTCCTAGTGTTCCCATTCTTCATAAGAATTGGACACTTGGCCTTGGGATACTAACTCCATGTAACATGGACAAGTTTTCTCCCACTGAATCTGTGCATACTGAACCCTTCAGTACAGATTGCCAATGTATGTTTTCTCCTTTCAGGTCAAGAGGTTTTTGAGAACTATCTCTATAGATCTCTATTCCTATCACATAGGAAACATCTCTATCTTCCTTAAAGATAATTTCCACTTTTGGATTTCCATTCTAGAACATTTCCATTTCACATCAACATGTGGAATGTGAACACGCTCCCACTAAATCACAGATCCCTTCTTTATCTTTGACATATCAGTCAAACCCTTTGACTATATCATCAAAGTAAAGATCCAATTCTGAGTTGCTTGTACTCAATCAATCATATTGATTAGTCCATTGTAACTTATCGACTTCATTTGCATTAGTGGATTCATAAACTTTATAGGTTGTGTCACGTACACATCCTTGTTTTATTCCTTATAGGAATGCAGTTTTAGTATCCATATGCCAAATGTCTTAGTCATTAAGTTGCAATCAACAAGTATCATCCTTCTGAAAATGTTATCCATGTGTCTTAACACTTAAGATTCATTTGCACTTATGGATTTCATCCAATGGGTGCTACCATCAAGGTCATACCTTATGGTTCACATGGATGTCATTTCGGATGTAATGGTTTTAAACCATAACTCAAGATTCAGTTCCTCATATTCATCTTGATAGTTGACTCATCACATGAACAACTCATCACATAGATAATTGAGGTGTATCTGTTAAAGATATAAGAACTCACAACCCTTGTGATTCTTAATTTCTTTTATTAGTGTGGGGTATTCTTTTATTAAGAAGAATTTAGTTATTTGATAATCATTCTCTAACTCCTTAGAGTATGCTTCCTTTCTTGATTTAGACATCACCATGCCTTAATCATGAGTTCACTATGATACACTATCATAATCACTCATAAGGATCTCAAACATTTGGTCCAAGTATTTTATTCATTGATCTCATCAAGAATTAACACTTTACCAAATTTGCACTTCATCTATGATGATCTTGAACACTTCAAGATATTCATATTGGTATTTCTCTAAACACCATTTGAAGTATTAGCATTTGTTCCAATAGGTATGTAAATACATCACATGTATCTTACCTAATAGGATAATCATTCTCCCACTACCTATAGTGAAGATTGATTAATCATGTCCAAGATATTCATGTCTCTTACTAGTTCTCTAACCAAAAGAGTCTAGATTTATCCATCACATGGAAACTAGAAATGAATTTCTCATGATTGATGCTAATTTGATTGTTTGAGTTATCTATAACTTTTAGGTATCATTTTATCTTATGCATATCAAATACCACAAGATAAACAAGGCATTTCCACAAAGATCATATCTTTAGAAATTGAAACATCTCTTTATTGATTGCCATCATTGTCATACAATATGAAAAATAAAGTGTTTCTATCTATCGACAAATATGAAATAGCAGTTCTCAACTCTATTTCGTGCCCTTTAGGCTGAAATAAACTAAAAGGTACTCCTATCTATGGCAGCAACACTTGCTCTAATGATGGGTACTTTTTTCTTGGTCCTTTCAGAAAGGCCATCACTTCTTTGTGGATGTTGCATATCATATATGACATATCCATATCTTGGTATCATATACCTCATATAAAGAAGCGGTTCATTTCATGATACCTTAGGTAGAGATCTTCATCCCCTCCTTCATCTTCTTTTGTTCTTCCAGATATAGAGGGCAATTCCCTCATACACCCTTTCCCCATGTGCCTTGAGGTTGAAGACGGCTTGGATTGCTGGCTAGCATCAGAACACTTCTTTGCTTTGCCCTTGCCCTTGCCCTTAAGACTTACCTTTCATTGATCTCATCAAAGATTAGGGTTAGTCTTTCTTCATATTTGCCTCGACTGTCCTCAACATGTCCAACAACTCTGTCAATGCTTGTCAAAGTTGTTCATGTTGTAGCTTATCATGAATTGTATGATTCTCGCAACATTTGCAGTATCATACCAATAGCCAACTCTTAGCTCAGATGGAATCCTTCTTAGTCAGGTCTTTCCACATACCCAATCACATTGAGTGTATGAATACCTTACTAGATCTCCTTCTGTCATGACATACTAGGATAGTGTCTTGGAGACATCATATGTCTCATGTTGTCTCTACAACTCATAGTTCAGAAAACACAACATCAAGCACTCTTCATCAATGTCTTCCTTGGTATGCTTCCATAAGCATACTTTCAGCCATTGGTGTGGTGGGATCGAGTTCATCTAGTTCAGGTATAACTAGGACTTAGAGCTTTTCGCTCTTTGATTGAGAACACTTCCCATCATCCTAACCAAACGTGGAATTCTTCCCATTTAATTTGTCGGTCTCAAGGACCAATCACAAATAAAGTGATTATTGTTGATTAACCATTTATTGTACAAAAGGAAATATATGCAATTTTAGTCCAAAACTCATTTTGACTTATTTGATTGATTTGAAAAGGTTGACGATATAATTAGGCCTTTAATTAATTATCGCTCCCACTATTTTACTTCAAATTGATAGCCCTCACCATCAATTCGGAAGATTGCAACGTACAACCTTCTAGTGGGCAAGATCCTAAAATCCTCTAAGTCATGGACCAGCTAGGGCTGTCACCCACAACTTAGATCTCTCAGGTAGGCAACTCTTGCCAATTGCATCATATGCAACTCTTGATAAGATGTCATATGCAACTCCTTGCTATGATCATCTCCATGCCTCAAGGTGCTAGATCCTAGCTAGGTCACTTTGTTAAGTCTGACCAAAAGCAAACACGATGAATATGCACCCTGCTAGGGCAGACCCACACATTCATCCTACATGCTTCCACGAGATAGACGGTGCACCACGCTAGGGCGTGCCCACACTTGGTCGATCAAGCTTTTTCACGTGTGTCGCATTTGGAAGGCATCTAAAACTTAATATTTAATGAGGGATTTGGTTTTATATACTTATACATATCCAATCACCACAATACATAATATGTATCATATACATGCTATATCCCACAAAAAACATGCAAAATGATAAAAGCGATGATTATGGCCATCCTAATATGATTCCTCGAGCCAAGAGGAATCACAGTCATCTAGGTCTACATCACATGCAACCTGTAAAAGATGAACTATGTGCTTTGCCTTTCTGGGTTTGATCAACTCATCACATGACTAATCGGCTCGCCATCAGGCCGGTCGGTTGGGTGCCACCAGCCGATTGGTTGGCTCCTCCAACCAATCGGTTCGCCTGGTCGTCGTGCATCTCATCATGACCGCCACCCACTCGTCTTTCTCCTCGAACCGGTCATCAACCGATCGGCTCACTCCTTGAACCAATCGTCTCGAACGTCAACCGATCGGTTCATGCCTTGAACCGATCATCTCAGCTGTCGTCAGGATGTCTTCCGTTCTTTGACATAACAGGAAATAAAAATCTATCCTATTTTACATTTTAAAAAGAGAAACCTTGAGTTACATTGGAGGGGAGCAAAGGTAGGAAAGAAATCTCGAATTATTTCAAGTTACATCAGGAATAAGAGAAAGAAGATCGGTGTGCAGATCGAGATGCAAGAAACCACATACAACCATACACAAATAGGGTTTATTGGCCATAACCACACTATACATCCACCACAAAACTCGTTGAAGGGCGACGCGTATCGAGTGCATTCATATTACATATCATATATGTAAATTGGGATTTGTGGATTTAGGATTGGACATGCATAAAGCCAATTTTATTCGCATCGTATGCAATAAATAAAGGCGACAAACCAAAATCGATCATATCGATAATCCTAAAGTATAGAGAAGTTGACGTGGCTCTGATACAACTGTTGGATTTTAGGGGAGGCAGAGATGGCAGCGGAAACAAAAATTTTCTCCTCCCAAACCTAGAACAAGGAAACGCGTCAACGTCTATACAATAGGAAGGGATGGTTTGTGGAATCATACCTTGTCCCGAGGCTTGCTCGGAGACAATACCTCGCGGCTTGCACGGTCTTCACCTCCGGTCTTGGACGGTGTCTGTACAGCTCCTGGTCGCACCGGGATTGACGACTCCTGGTCTCACCGGGACTGTCAGGATTGACAACTGTCCTTCGAGCGGTAGAAATATCCCGCCTATGAAGTAGTCCAAATGGACCACCTGGAACTCCAATCTCCTTATCTCACAAGGAATTGGAAGGAGTCACACCCTCCTGTCAGCGTACTAGTCACTGACACACTCTCCTGCCACCGGTCGCTTTCTGCAGTTGTCTTTCCCTTGTTGTGCCTCCCTTACAGGCTCTCTCGGTTACCAAAACCAGAGAGAATGACAACTTTACAGAGCAACTGGTTGCACTGAGTTGTTCTTTGAGAAGCCCCCAATACCCCTATATATAGGAGGGTCATGGGACAGGGTTCTCTATCCCAGGCAATATGGGACTAAAGAAGGAGTAGAAGGGTTTGAGATTTTCCACAAAAACAACCAACTCCGCAACCTGAATCGATTGTTTCATTTCTGAAACGGTCGATTGGGGACCTGAGTCGGTCGGTTGACACCTCAACCGATCGGTTGGGACCCATGAAACGGTCGGCTCACTTTTGAACCGGTCAGTTCGTGGTCTTGATCAGTTCCCGATTGACTTTTCTTCTTTTGTTTCTAATTGGTATCAAATACCAATCCTTGTTCCAATCAAATTGGGCAAGTGAAACGAAAAGAAATTTCTCACCAATCCTACTTTCCCAACTTGCTCGGTTGCATCAGTTGAACCGATCGTTTCAACACTTGAAGCAATCATTTCACCCTGTCCATGAGCCGATCGACTCACCACCTGAGCCGATTGGTTCACCAAGCTCAACCGATCGGTTCATCACATGAGCCAATCGGTTGGGAGTGCAGATTGTGCAGAATCAGTCAATTACAGTTTCAATCAATCTGATACTCCAATCAATATGTCTAACACCTTGAACATTATGACATTGAGCTATCAATTAATTGAGTGTTTAATTGAACTACTAAACTCCTTTAGTAATCAATCTAAACATTTTTTGTGGACGAAACTCCTCTTCCATGTTAAATCCTATGTGTGTGACCCTGTAGGTCCATTTCACATTGGCAGTGAAAGTCCATAACAATTATGACTTCACAAGCAAAGAGCGGTGCCTAGTCACACATCAGTGCTACCCAAGTGAAATAGAAAGTTGGAGAACAACTTTCAATCCTACAATCCGTGAATGGTGTTACAGTGAATGTATAAATCCTTTGTCATTGATATCCCGAATGAACTCGAGGCATGGAACGTTCATTCACTTTCTTGATCTCAGAGTAGATTGGAAGAGATATGTATGACATCAATATCACATACTGATTCATACATGCGTGCACTCCTTTCTCAATCCTACTCATCAAGTGGCCATGGATATCAAACTCCCTCAGGAGGGACAAATCCCATATCTATCACTCACCCCTCAGAAGCCCCATGTATCAAAGCCACCCAATCATCACCTTTATAACAACCCATGTTTCAGGACTGCGTTTGATGATGTCAAAGTGTGCCCAACGACATGTGTTGAGTGTAGTGATTTTAGGTCAAAGAATCACACTCACCACCATCACTGTGAGTACTAACTGTGACTACCATGTAATGGTTCCATGTGTCAAACTCACGATGGGTTTGTCCGGTACACTTGTTCTCTAACAAGTACCTATGTGTTTGGTTTGATATCTCTATATCATGACTAATGAGATTCTGTCATCAACCAACACCACAATCTAGTTTTGTGTGTCATTGCTGTCTATCTACCTTCCACAATGACATCCGACTAGGGACATAACAAGAATGTACAAACTCTTAGCATCCGTATGATCTCATCGTTCAGGTCCTCAACCTGAAAGCATACGTCATTGAGTACTGTCATTCTCTAGACATTCAATATGTTCTATCACTATCTCATATGACTGAATCAGAAAGAATTGGAAGCTTGCCTTTGATGTTTATCAAATCAATCTTAATGTATCCCACCAATCATCCCATGATTGGCTCTCAGGGCACACATACCAACAGATTCTGACTATGATTTCTTGGTTTCCATGTATCACTCTCATAGTGGTTCTATCTGATACACTATTGATTAACATTTATCTATGTGCTTGACTTGATATCACATATCATGACCAATGAGACTCTGTCATCAGTCAACACACACTCTAGTCTTATGTATTGTTGTTGTCTATTTTACTTCCACAGTAATAACCGACTAGGGACATAAAAAGAATGTATGAAATCTTATCATTCCTATGATCCCATCCTCCAAGTCACATACTTGAAGACATATGACATTGAGTAACATCATTCTTTAGACATGTACTTACGCATGTGTCATCCTCTCATGACTAAGACAAACATAATTGACAGAATTACCTATATGATTATCAAATCAAGTATCTAATGCCTCACTCCAATCATCATATGATTGTCTCTCTAGGCATACATACAAACAATGATGATGCACATGGCAGACAGAATGCTCACACCACAGTCAAGAGTAGCTGTTCCCAGTACTGAATCTTATGGTTCTGGGAAGACCTTTGAATAGGGATATAAATGGTAGGGTATGGTGTGGGTATGGTCATACCTATAATCATAACCGTCTAATTAAGTAGGTATGGGTTATATACCCGCTAGTCAAAATCTGCACCCTCACCATACCCATATCCACATAACTGTCAAATATATGGATGGATAATTGGGTATATGGTTATGTTTAACTTGCTATAATAATACACCACATACTTCAAGATACAAAAACTATCACGCTTAAATGGGTAGGTTATGGAGAAATATCATTCAAGGCAGAGAGGAGAGGCGAGTAGAATGAGAGAATGACTTTATGGCCTTTTTAATTTAGTGAAATGTGCGTGTGTGTCTATGAAGGTGTGTCAATGGATTGTTTTATACTACTACAAGGTACTTATATTTACTATATGTAAGCACTAGGAAGTGGAGCATTACATTCTAATATAAATATTTACTATTGTAAGGTACTTATGGTTGCTAGATGTGAGTCCTATAACATACACCATTACATTTCACTATAAATTATTTATATAAATTATAATTAAATGGGTATATGGGTATACAAGGTAGGGTATATGCATAACTATAACCTTATCCTGTGAGAGGCGGGTACATGGGTATAAGGGTAAGAAGTTATATGGTTATAAAAGTTTATACCCATGATGGGTTTTGAGGGTATGGGTTTGAGGGTATGTGAGTATAGCCATATCCATTTACAACCTACATTTGTAAGGTTGAGGTGTGTAGGGGCTGTTGAGTATGCTGGAATGACATACCCGATATATGATGATCTATAGTTGAAAGAGATGGAGAAGACCTTTAAGATCCTCAATATCCCTCAAGAGGATAAGGTAAATCATGCAGTGTACCTACTGTAGGGGAGTGTTGGCCACTGGTGGGCCATAGAGGAGGAGAAAAGGCCCGATGTCATGATCAATTGGGAAGAGTTCTGATGAGGGTTTGTGAGTTGATACTTTTTCAGAGACCTATGTTGATGAGAAGATCAACCAGTTCAAGAAGATTTGGTAGGGATCTATGACAATCAATGAGTATGAGGGGAATTTCATGGAGTTTCTGAGGTTTTTTTTCCATATGACAACTATAGACAAAGAGAGGATCAGACGGTTCGAGAAGGGTTTGAGCATAGAATTGATAATGCCAGTCTCATACTTGGAGAATAGAGAGAAGTTTTCCACATTTGTGGAGTTAGTCAGGAGGGTGGAATGATCTGTTGTGGAGAAATGGGAGACTAAGTCCAAGAAGAGGCTTATTCAGTATCAAGGACAGTCATCTAGAGGCTTTAAGAAGCTAAGGTTTTTAACACCTCAATCTCAGCAAAGGTCAGGATTACAGTCATAGTGGCTGCCGAGTAGAGACAGAGGCCGTATTTTTCCACCTACTAGAGCTCACATGACAACATCAGTATTTGTAATAAGGCCGTCGAGGCCACAATACGAGAACATGACTTGCCATAAGTGTGGACATGTAGGACATCTAAGGTGGGCATGTCCAGTGAACGATGATGAGGTGACCTAGCCACCAAGACAGGTTCAACAAGACTCAAAGCAGTTACAATTTAGTAGTGGTGGAGGCCAAGGACTTGGACATGCATCCCAAGCTAGTTCTTCAGGATAAGACAACAGAGGAAGAGGGAGACAACATGCAATAGTGCGATTCTATGTGATGAGTCAGCCAGAAGGAGTGGTCAACCCGTGAGTTGTGACAGGTCAGATGGAATTTTCATTCTGATTTATGTTATTCTTACTTTATATCTGTTTTGGTTGAATCGGGTGTGACACCCTCTTTTATCACTTGAGAAGTGATTGATAGTTGTTCTTTACTTGTTAGTCATAGATGTGATAGTCTTTGTTTAGAAACCCCATTGGTTGCTTCCATTGAGTTGTGGCAGGTGTGTCCTTCCTATGTCCTTTCTTTTTTTAGGGAACAACATTCAAGTGGACCTCATACCACTTGATATGCATGGATTCGATGTGATCCTTGGAAAGGACACCTTGGAGAAGTATCATGTACTTTTGTACTGTAGTTTCAAAGTGGTGATGTTTCTTGATGGTGATGTGACATGGATCTTCCAAGGCGATAGGAAGATTCTTTCAATGTGTCTGGTGTCAGCAAGGGTGGCAGAGAAGATGATGATGTAAGGTTGTGGAGCATTTTTGGTGCATGTGGTGGATACTAAGGTGAGGAGTCCTAGTATTCAGGAGGTACCAGTTGTCTATGAGTTTGAGGATGTATTTCCAGATGAGTTTCTAGGAGTTCCCCCACCTCGAGAAACTGACATTGAGATCAATCTAGTTCCAGGGACACAGTCGATAACTCAGACACCTTATTGTATGGCTCCAGCTGAGATGTCAGTGTTGAAGAAACAGTTGCAACAACTACTTGAGAAAGGTTTTATCCAGCTGAGCACATCTCCATGGGTTGCTCCTGTGTTGTTTGTGAAGAAGAAGGATGGATTCATGAGGTTGTACATAGACTACTGGTAGTGAACAAAGTGACGATAAGGAACAAGTATCCTTTGCCGCGGATTGATGATTTGTTTGACTAGCTGCGAGGATCTATAATGTTTTTAAAGATAGACCTGAGATCAGGTTACACCAGTTGCAGATCAAGGTAGATGACATACCCAAGTCAGCTTTTAGGATGAGGTATGGTCATTACAAGTTCGTAATTATGTCATTTTGGCTAACCAATACACCAACAACATTCATGGACTTGATGAATAGGGTGTTTTGATTGTATCTTTAGCAGTCTGTGGTGGTTTTTATAGATGATATCTTAATATACTACCATGACATCCAACAACATGAGCAACATCTTCACCAGGCATTGACCTTATTGAGACAACATCAGTTGTACGCTAAGTTTAGCAAGTGCAACTTTTGGCTAAAGGAGGTGTCTTACCTTTCACACATGATATTTGCTGAGGGTGTTCGTGCAGACCCCAAGAAGGTTGAATCTGTGATAAATTAGGAGCAGCTGAAGAAGCCGAAAGAAGTATGCAGTTTTTTGACTTTGACAGGATATTAGAGGAGGTTCATCAAGATATTTAGTGCAGTGGCGTTACTCTTAACAAAGCTGATAAGAGAAGATGTACCTTTGTCTGGGATGACAAGTGTCAGCATGCTTTCTAGTTGTTAAAGGAGAAGCTAACTAGTGTGCCAGTGTTGATCCTGTCTGAGCAAGAGAAAGGATATATAGTCTTCTTTGATGAGTCAAGAAACGGATTGGGTTGCATGCTGATGCAGGACAAGAACGCAACTTCTTTCGCTTCGTGACAACTTAAGAAACATGAGGAGAACTACCCAACCCATGATCTGGAGTTAGCTATAGCATTATGCCTTGAAGATTTGGAGGCACTACCTTTATGGTGAGAAGTGTCAGATTTTCACAGATTACAAGAACCTAAAGTATATCTTTTCACATAGGAGCTAAACATGATACGTTGGTGTTAGATGGAGTTAATCCAGGACTATGACTGCACTATTGATTATCATCCAGGGAAGGAAAATTTTGTGGCAGACACATTGAGTAGGAAGTCCTCTTCATCATCATCTGTTGATAAGGCACAACTATGTTCCTTGTTGTGCCATAAGCAAGACATGTTGGTCTCCTTATGTCAGATGAATGTCTAGTTGGAAGTATCCATGTTGGTAGGTTTGCTGGCATAGTTACAGGTGAAGCCTACACTGAGGTAGTAGATTAAAGAAGCAAAACAAGTTGATACTATGATACATTAGATACGAGTAGAGTTTGGTAGTGAGAAGCATGATGGATTCCATGAGTTATAGGATGGAATAGTGTGTTATGACAACAGAGTTGTGGTACCCGATGCTGATAATGTGAGGAAGATGATCTTAGAAGAGGCTTACTCATTGATGTATGCTATGCACCCAGGTAGCACCAAGATGTACCATAATATGAAGGATTTGTATTGGTGGTCTGGCTTGAAGCCTGATGTGGATCAGTTCGTGACCAAGTGCACCGTGTGTAAGTAGGTTAAAGCAGAGCATCAAAAGCCTACATGGATGTTGCAGTTGATGCCTATACCATAATGGAAATGGGATCATGTTATGATGGACTTTGTAGTTGGTCTCCCTAGGACAACCAAAAGCCATGATTCCATTTGAGTGATCATTGATAGGTTGACAAAGTTGGCACATTTCCTTGTTGTGAAAACAACATATACAACGGAGAAGCTTGCCCAGATATATGCTGATGAGATCATTCGCTTGCATGGTATCCCAGCTACCATTGTGTCAGATAGAGGTCCTTAGTTTACAAGTCATTTTTGGGAACTCTTACACACAACTATGGGTACGTAGTTAAAGTTTAGCACTTCATTTCACCCCCAGATAGGCAGACAGTCTGAAAGGACTATTCTGACTTTAGAGTATCTATTGAGAGATTGTGTCTTGTAGTTTTTGGGTAGTTGGGATGCACACCTCAATTTTATAGATTTTTCCTATAATAATAGTTATCAGAGGAGTATTGATATGGCACCTTACTAGGCATTGTATGGGAGACGCTGCTGGTCTCCATTGTGTTGGTATGAGGCAGGCGAGTATCAACTTCTAGGTCCTAATATTGTACAGGAGACAACAAAGAAGATTAATGTGATGAACTGAACTTTTGGAGTCTTCAAATGTCTAATGACATATTTGAATTCATATGTTTGGGTTATATTGAGAGTTCAAAGAGTTTGACTAAAGTTGAGAAAGAAAATGACATTAAATTTATGTTTATGTTCCTAAGTACATATGTCCCTTTAAATGAATAAATTGAGTCTCTAAGAAGTTATATCTTGACTCAAATACCTATGATGATGATAAAGATAAGTTTAAAGTTACATGAAGTTTCAAGGTCTCTAGAGAAAGTTAATTGGGTTTGAAATCAACTGAATTTGTTAATGAATTATGTAAGCTTGACCATGGTATTTGATCTTTTATCCTAAGTATAGATTTTCCTTGGAATGTCATGCATGCTTAGTTGCTAACATGAATTGGAGAAATAGATCTAGTATTTCTTAGATCACATCTCAGCCACAGGTAGGTAATTAGTGGAAAAGATTATCTCTCCTACCCTACGGTTAGAAGATAGTCATGGGTGGCTAGAGGCTATGACGTGGTGGCTTGTTTCGTGATGGATTGTGGGTCAATGCACAACGCTAATCCTAGAATCCACCTTACCCCTTCTTCTCAAGTCATTTGACCCCTCATTTGTACCCTGTCATGAAGAGATGAGTGACTTCCACCTTCCCATCCTCATCAATTCTCCACTCCAACCAAGCAAAGCATGAGATGGAGAGAAGAAGGAAGAGTGGTCTGGGAGAAGACCTCAATGGCATTAAAGAACCTTCAAACCTTCACAAAGCCAGTGGTAGGTAGAGATTCATGCTTTGGGTTGAGATATGGGTAGACAACTCGGGGTCGTCGGAGAAGAAGATTGGCTTTGGAGGTCACATGAGTTCACCCCACTACATATGGCGAATATAGTTGAGTTCATAGAGTCTTTGTGCTGTTGTGAGAGGTTTAGTGTAACATCCCTGACCTGGGTTATGAGTTAACCCTAGGTGTTTTGCCTAAATATGTAATTAAATCTTTGTGATTAACTCTGAGCATGTAATTAAGCTTCTCAGAAACGTATATTTCAGTATTTGCTCCTTTTTATTTAAAGTTGTAGCATTGTTTTGATATACAGGGACCTATGTGCAATTTACCCAGTTGAAAGGGTTAGCTTGCAATTTGCACATGATGAGATGTTCCTCTGATGTTGATACATCATGAGAATCTCTTTGGCAAAAGTTTGAGGGATTTCCCAAGCTAGAGCACCAAGATGCAGCTGTGGAAGCAATCCCAGTGCTTGAAACCTTAAATTGGGGTAAAATGCAATTTACCCAAATTAAGGGATGCAATTTGTGAAATATGTCATCTAAAGTATCTTTTTAGACTCTTTTCATCATTTAGAGAATAAATGATGAGGAATTCACCTCAATTGAGTTATCAAGTTAAGAAATAGGTTTTGTGATTGAATAATCAGGGTATATGTGCAATATTCCTTTAAGTATGAACTTTATTATTAGATTGTTCTTCCTTGCCTTCTTTTCTATAACTTAAGATAAGGTTTGTCCTTAGAATAAAGAGGAAGGGACGAGCAAGTAATAAAGGAAGGACTTAGTTGGAATTAAGGGAAACTTATGAACTAATGTTGAAAATCCTACCCCATGTATATAAGCTCTCCTTCCCTTAGTTGCAAGGGAACTTAACCTTCGTTCCCTTACTGTTTCATTTCACCAAAGACGACCAAGGACTGCCTTGGAGCTAAGGAGGACGAACAAGGGGTGCAAGGTAGGTTTAAACCCCTCTTCTTGCCTAATTCCATGGTTAGAATTCGAATTCAAGGTCATCTTCATGGCTAATTCTCGAAACCCTATCTTTCTAGCCGTCTCTTTTCATCCTTCCTTGGAGTTTTCACCTTGGCCAACCTGTGGGAACTCAAGGACGCCATTAGAGTTTGGATCTTGAAATCTTGGAGCTCAAGAAGCAAGCTTTAGGCGGGTTTTATAACTCTAAACCTATGCTTTACTATGTGCATCTTTATATGCGATTTGATGATAGCTCTTAGTATTTCCCTACTTTTCCCTGCTATTTTGCAAGCAAACCCGTGGGATATCTGTACTGTTCTTGAGCTAGAAGATGAAGGCGTGATTTCCAAGAAAAACCCACCGCCTTTCTTTTCCTTAAACGGTCCTAACAGTTTGCTCTCTCGGACTCAAGACCGCGAGGTGAGCAAACAGTCTCGAGACCGTGAGAGGGCTCGCGGTCTCAAGACCGTTTGGCCCCGTTGACCGAGCGTGGACCGTATAAGAAACCTGTTCCTAATTATATAGGCTAATTACCCTCAAAATTTGGGAGACTAACTCCAAAGGAATCGGGAGATATGACCTTTTTAAGTCACAACTTTAAATGAATTAATTGCTGATTCTCAAACGGTCTGAAATTGCCTTTTTGGGCAAACGGTCTCAAGACCGTGTAAGGTCGTTGACTAAGCGTTGACCGTATGATATTACTGTTCAAAATTATGTTAATTAACAACTCACCAAGTTTGATGGTCTAATTCCAAACGGGCTAAGAGTTGAAGGGTGAATACTAGGGCTAACCCTAGGTGAAATCAGTACTGAAATTATGGTGACCTAATTAGGGTTTTTAGGGATGATTGACCTAAACGGTCTCAAGACCGTTTGGGGGTCACCAAACGGTCTCAAGACCGTGAGGGCAATCAACCAAGACCGTTTGGAGGTTTGGGGTCAAGATTTGTTGACCAATTGAAGGTACAATTACACCAAATTACATTGCAATTAAATATTGACATGATCATCAACTCAATGGGTCAGACCTTGATGAATTTGCACTAGAATCCAAAATTTTGGATGGGCAAACGGTCTCAAGACCGTTTGGAACTCATCCAAACGGTCTCAAGACCGAGAGGAGAATCACCCAAGACCGTTTGAAGGTCTAGGGTTGAGTAATTTGACCAATTGAGGACCCAATTGCAAATAAGTTATCAATTTAATCAAAATTCTGTTTTGTGGTTCAATCATGGTTCAACCCCTATCAAATCACCTTAGACTTTGATAAAATCTTGGGAAAACGGTCTTAAGACCATGTGGGGTCCACCCACATGACCTAAAGACCGTTTGGGCCAAGTTTGGGCCCAATTGGAGCTCAATTGAAGGGTCCAACCTTGTGTTGATGCACACTGTTGAGTGTTGATGGGTGAACATTGATAGACCCTAATTGAATCGATTTCAACCATAATTGGTTAACCATTATGGGTCAATTGAATGACCAAGTGATCAAGCATAATCTTAATTGACTAAATCCATAAGTGGTCAACATAGATTCGACCATTTGAGGGCTTCAACTTGGGTTGACATTATCGGTTGCACCTTTGAGCCTTGTTGAAGGACCAAGCGGCTGAGACCATGAGAGCCTCGCGGTCTCAAGACCGTGAGAGGGCTCGCGGTCTCAAGACCGTGAGGGGGCTCACGGTCTCAAGACCGAGAGGAGGCTCGCGGTCTCAAGACCGCGAAGGGCCTCGCGGTCCTGAGGTCAAAGAAGGGCAAACGGTCTTCATGACCCTCGCGGTCTCAACTCAAATTGGTCTTCGCGGTCTCAACTTTAATTTGAACCAATGGGAGGCTTCGCGGTCTTGGACCCCTGAAGAGGCTCGCGGTCTTGAAGCCTAAGGGGGCTCGCGGTCTTGGGGTTAGAAAGAGGCTCGCGGTCTTGGAGGGTCAAAGTGGGCAAACGGTCAACACTTTCAACCGATCTCAATTCAGTTATTGATTAATGATTGGAATTAATCAATGAGACTCATGGTTGACCACATTCAATCATTTGATGGTTCAATGTTGCCCAAATCAAACCCTAATGATAATCTAGGATAGTAAGGGGTTATTTGACCAAGGTTTTTGACTATGATGATGATCACTGGGGTGAATTACCAATATACCCCTGAAGGGTCAATTGAGTTATACCTTGCTCATTTCAAACCCTAATTACATGAGAATGATGTTTTTAGTCATAATGACTCTATCTAACCTGATCTAGTCTAATGTTATCATCAACCATTAGTATGATGAAAGAGAGAAAGTAACTCTAATCACTTAATGGTGATGTTTTTGGCTATGTAAGCCTATGATGACTCAACCCAACCTGTTTTAGAGTGATGTTGACATCACCTAACCTTATGATGAGAGAGAAAGTACTTCTAGAGAGAGAAAGTACTTCTAGAGAGAGAAAGTACCCTTTTTAAATGGAAACTCAATTGAACCATCCCCAATACACAGAAATGAGCATAATTAGGGTATGATCCACCTGTGTGAGATCATAGAAACCCTAATTATGATAAATGATGAACCTTTAACTAATCCAAGAGCATCAATGAAGATGTTACTCATACATGATGATGTTATGAGTTTAATTCACCTTGATGTGAATAGTAAACCCTAATTCAAGGGTAATGGCATGCTTTTGAGCAATAAACTCTATTTGAATAGAATTAAAGATTTAACTCTTATGACAAAAGTAGGAAGTACATTCCTTATTGTTGTATTACCTTTATCAGATGTATTAACCATGCAGGTTCTGATATCAAGGTAATCATATCCAGGTATGGATGTTGATGTTATATTCATTGAAGGCATGTTGATAGCCTTATGAATAAGTAAAGTAATCTGATGCCTTGCCAGTGGCATCCTATGCTGATATTGGGCTATGAGAGCCATGAATACCATCAAGGTCATGCCTTAGAGATGACTTGTGATGAGGATAATGAGAAATGATGATTGATATAAGTTAGGCATGTTACATTTAGTATTCTTCTTTTATAGCTGCTATGCTACTGTTATTGTTTGAAGAACAATGTATGCTGTTAAAGAATACTGAATGTACCTAACTAATCAAGTATAATGTAGAGCCCTGATCATAGATCCATCATTGTCAGAAATTAAGTGATGGTGAAACAGGTTTTCCTCAGGGAACTCCTGGAGCACATACTCTTGAGTATGTGGGGTACATGGATGTGTAGAACCTTACATCCTAGTGTAGGAAAGTGATGTAGATATGTAATCCATCCATCCTTCACTATAGTTTCATACCGTATCAGTGGTAGGTAAACATGAAACCTCCTGATGACGAAGAAAGCACAGATATCCGTATCAGTGGTAGGTAAATATGAAACCTCCTGATGACGAAGAGAGTACAGAACGCCACTGTGACTCTAGAATAGCGAAGGACCAGTTTACCCTGGTGAGCTATGATAGTAGAGACACGAGATGTCCTACAAGTGATCCTCTTACTGACTGAGGAAGGTGAAGGTCATGAGAATCCGGCTCTCTTAATGACCTATGTATGATACTGATGCGGCTTCTCAGCGATCAGTTGGAGTTTGAGTGGTAAGCCTCATCTCCACAGGGCATAATGTTGTTTGTAAAACATAATCAACCATGTAGTATAACTTGTTAGAGATGACTCCAAGTTAGTTGGTTGATGTTACATTGCAATAATGTTGATATTCTCCATATCTCCTGAATTGTAGAGATCTTGTTATAACTGCAACTGCTATAGAATGCTTTGAAGGCTTTAATGTTTAAGATATTCTTTGATGTTATAATAAAGCTTCTGGCGAAGAGTTATAACTCTCGCTGGGACAATTATGTATAATTGTCTCACCCCGTAGGCTTCAACTTTTTAGGTGGACGTCGGAGATGAAGAAACCAGCCTACAGGTGATCAGTCTCAGCAGCAGCAGCACCAGGGGCAGTAGTAATCTCAGGTGGAGATTTGTCCTGCCATGTGGTGTAGTTAGAGTCAGTCCTATGTGTCCTCTGTACTCTCAGGTCTTGGAGTCTTTTTGTATAAGTGATCTTGAGATTTTGTATCTTGATGTATATAATTACTCAAGAAGTAATTATCCTGAGATGTAAACAGTTACCTCTCTTTATGAAAGAAGTTTTTATGGATACAAGTTCTTATCTCGAAAAGTTTTAATTTCCTGTGATTTTTGTCTTCCGCTGATTACCGATTCGCTTCCGCTAAGTTTTAATCGTGTTTATGTCATGGTTTGGAGATCAGAGCCCACAACTAGTGGTATCAGAGCTCCAGGCTCAGTTGAGTCTACAGAGGCATAGGACTTAGGATGTCGAGTCTACCTTTAGTACTCCTTCCTTATCTAATAGAATCTTCTGTTCCTCAGGAGAAGAAGATACATAAGAATGTCAGAACATCGTGATGAGCACGTGGCAGAGAGTAGTGCTAGTGCACCTCGAGGCGGTGCAAGAGTTCCGAGAATAGAACAACCTGCACCTGAGTCGCCAAGAGAGCCACCCCAGTTCGACCCAGCTGACATGAGTGATCCAGCTGTACAGACGATGTTCGGGCAGTTTATGACTGCCATGACACATATAACCGATAGGATGCCCATTCCTGCACCTAGGGCACCTGTCCAGCCTGAAGCACAAGGTATCGGTAAGACGTTCGAACGACTTCGTCGTGTTGGAGCTACCGAGTACTTCGGAACTGCCGACCCTGCAGATGCTGACTTATGGTTGACAGAGTTGGAGAAGGCTTTCAGGATTCTTATGATTCCGGAAGCTGAGAAGGTTAGACATGCTGTCTATCTTCTTAAAGGCAGTGCTGGTCACTGGTGGAACATGGAGGAGCAGAAGAGACCTGGAGTAGAGTTCTCATGGGAAGAGTTTCGTCGGGAATTTATCCATAGATATTTTCCAAAGACCTTCCTAGATGAGAAGATCTCTCAGTTTGAGAAACTAAGGCAGGGTATGATGAACATTAGTGAGTATGAAGCTAAGTTCATGGAGTTGTTGCGGTTCTGTCCGCACATGGCTGCTACGGATGAGGAAAGAATCAGAAGATTCGAGAAGGGTTTGAATTCTGATATGTCAACCCCTGTGTCTGCCTTAGAAAACAGAGAGAGATTCTCTACCTTCGTTGAGTCAGTCCGAAGGATAGAGAGATCTGTAGTTGAGAAAAGACAAACCCATAAAAGATATCCACAGTTCCAGGGTTCTTCATCTAGGGATCCCAAGAGACCTAGATTCTCTGCACCTAACCCTCCACCACCCAGATCGAGTTTTCAAACTCAATGGACACCAAGCAGAGGTAGAGGGCAGAGTCAACCGCTTCAAAGGACGCACAGTTCTGCATCAGTGTCAGTTACTGGACCACCCAGACCACAGCAACAGGAGAAGAGTTGCTACAACTGTGGTAAGATGGGACACTTGATGAAGGATTTCCGTTCTAGGGTTGTCGGTGTGACACAACAAACCCCGAGACAGAATCAACAGGGATCTCAGAATAGACAACATCAAGGAGCAGCTCGAGGACGTGGACAAGCGTCTCAAGCTGGATCATCAGCACCACCTCAACACCAGGCGACTGCGAGGTTCTATGCTATGAACCCACCTGAGGCAGTGGTCAATCCACGGGTAGTGGCAGGTCAGATGAAACTTTTATATTCTGATATGTCTATATCCTGTGATGTATCTGTTCTGATTGATCCGGGTGCTATGCACTCTTTCATCACTCGTGAAGTGATTCATAACTGTAATGTGACTGTTAGTCATAGAGCAGATAGTTTGTTGTTAGAGACTCCGTTGAGTGGGTCTGCCATTTTGCAGGAGGTATGTTCTCCCTGCATCCTTTTCTTTTCTGACCATCGCATTCAAGTGGATCTTATACCACTTGATATGCAGGGATTTGATATAATCCTTGGGATGGATACCTTAGAAAGGTATAGAGTTGTCTTGGATTGTGAGTCCAAGTTGGCTGTGTTTGCTGATAAAAGCAACACATGGATCTTTCAAGGTGAAAGAAAGATTCTGCCCACCTGTCTTGTATCAGCTATGGTTGCTGATAAGCTGTTGAGGCAAGGATGTTATGCATTCTTAGCCCATGTGGTAGATGTTACCAAGGAAAGTTCCAATCCTGCCGAAGTTTCCATAGTCAGGGAATTCGAAGATGTGTTTCCTGAAGAACTTCCTGGTATACCACCACCTCGGGAGATTGATTTTGAAATTAATCTGATTCCAGATACGAAACCCATAGCTCAAACTCCGTATAGAATGGCTCCTGCCGAGATGGCAGAACTCAAGAAACAGCTTCAAGAGCTACTTGAGAGAGGTTTTATCCGACCGAGTACTTCACCTTGGGGTGCTCCGGTCTTGTTTGTTAAAAAGAAAGATGGGTCAATGCGGTTATGCATCGACTACAGACAACTCAATAAAGTGACAATAAAGAATAAGTATCCTCTGCCGAGGATTGATGATCTCTTTGACCAGTTGCGTGGTGCAACAGTCTTTTCAAAGATAGACTTGAGGTCTGGATATCATCAACTTCGTATTAAGGATAGTGACATATCCAAGTCTGCCTTTAGGACAAGATATGGACACTATGAGTTCACGGTTATGTCGTTTGGACTAACCAATGCACCAGCTGCATTTATGGAACTCATGAATAGAGTTTTTCGACCTTTCCTTGATCAGTGTGTTGTCGTCTTCATAGATGACATACTGATTTATAGTAAAGATGCTCAGCAGCATGAGCAGCATCTTCGCCAAGCTTTGACCTTGCTAAGAGAACATAAGTTGTATGCTAAGTTTAGCAAGTGTGAGTTCTGGCTGCCGGAGGTATCTTTTCTTGGACATGTAATATCCGCCTCGGGAATTCGTGTTGACCCTGCAAAGGTAGAATCTGTTCTACAATGGGAACAACCGAAGACACCGACGGAGATTCGAAGTTTCTTGGGGTTAGCTGGCTATTATCGAAGGTTCATAAAGAACTTTAGTTCTATAGCTTTACCTTTGACCAAGTTAACCCAGAAAGATGTTCCTTTTTCTTGGAGTGATAAGTGTCAACAATCTTTCCAGTTACTGAAGGAGAGGTTGACAAGTGCACCTGTATTAGTGCTACCTGAACAAGGAAAAGGATATGTAGTTTTCTGTGATGCTTCCAAAAATGGACTAGGATGTGTGTTGATGCAGGATAAACAAGTGATTTCTTTTGCTTCCCGACAGCTTAAGAAACACGAGGAGAATTATCCAACACACGATCTGGAGTTAGCAGCTGTGGTTCATGCTTTGAAGATCTGGAGACATTATCTCTACGGAGAGACATTCCAGATTTTCACAGACCACAAAAACCTTAAGTATATCTTCTCTCAGCATGAGCTCAACATGAGGCAACGTCGCTGGATGGAGTTAATCAAGGACTACGACTGTACAATTGATTACCATCCAGGTAAGGCCAATGTTGTTGCAGATGCCTTGAGTAGGAAATCAGCAACATCAACCATGAATAGAG
Organism: Alisma plantago-aquatica; assembly: GCA_963693085.1. Taxonomy (NCBI): domain Eukaryota; kingdom Viridiplantae; phylum Streptophyta; class Magnoliopsida; order Alismatales; family Alismataceae; genus Alisma; species Alisma plantago-aquatica. The sequence continues at coordinate 62,895,449 of OY856409.1, forward strand.
CACAACTAAACTCTTTAGTATGCTCTAGAAGAGATATGCTTATCTCTTTAAGGCAAGACAATGTACAGTTGAAGGTGTCATTGCTAGCCGGTTTGTTAGCTGAGATGCATATTAAACCTACTCTAAGGGAGCAGATTAAAGAGGCACAGCTAGGTGATGCTGCAGTTCAACATAGAAGATCTGAGTATGGAAATGAGAAGCAAGATGGTTTCCATGACTCAGAAGATCAAGTAGCTTGTTTTAATGGAAGAATGATAGTGCCAGATGCGGACAACTTGAGAAAGTTAGTCCTAGAAGAAGCCCATTCTTCCATGTATGCTATGCATCCAGGGAGCACCAAGATGTATCGGAATTTGAAGGATCTGTATTGGTGGCCTGGGATGAAGAAGGACGTTGCAGAGTTTGTTCTGAGGTGTCCTGTGTGTCAGCAAGTTAAAGCTGAACACCAGAAGCCTGCAGGAACAATGCAACCTTTACCCATATCACAGTGGAAATGGGACCATGTGACCATGGACTTTGTTGTTGGCCTACCCAGGACAAGCAAAGGACATGATTCCATTTGGGTAATTGTTGATAGGTTGACTAAGACAACACATTTCTTACCTGTCAAAACAACCTATTCTGCTGAAAGGTTATCAGAGTTGTATGTTCAAGAGATAGTGCGTTTGCACGGAGTTCCTGTCACAATAGTTTCTGACAGAGGTCCTCAGTTTACAAGTCGTTTTTGGGAACAGTTGCACAATGCCTTAGGCACTAAGCTGAGGTTTAGTACGGCCTTTCATCCACAGACTGATGGACAGTCGGAAAGGACCATACAAACCTTAGAAGACCTGTTGCGAGCATGTGTTCTCCAGTTCACCGGAAGTTGGGATCTATACCTAAGCCTGATAGAGTTTGCCTATAACAATAGCTACCAGCATAGTATTGATATGGCACCTTATGAAGCCTTATATGGTAGACGTTGTAGATCACCCTTGTGTTGGTTTGAGACTGGTGAGCACCAGTTGTTAGGTCCCGACCTAGTGCAGCAAACCACAGAAAAGATTAAAGTAATACAACATAAGATTAAGACTGCTCAAGATAGGCAGAAATCTTATGCTGATAAACGTCGTAGACCTTTAGAGTTCCAGGTTGGAGACAAAGTGTATCTTAAGGTCTCACCTTGGAAAGGGGTCCTTCGTTTTGGAAGGAAGGGGAAGTTAGCTCCTAGATATATGGGGCCTTATCCAATCATTGAACGGATTGGAAAGGTAGCATATAAACTAGAGCTGCCCCCAGAGTTACAAAGATTACATCCTGTGTTTCACATTTCTATGTTGAAGAAATGTCACCCAGACACCGAGTCAGTTCTACAACCTATGGAAGTAGAATTGAATGATGACATATCCTATGAGGAGGGACCAGTGTCAATCCTTGATAAACGAATTAAAAAGTTAAAGAAGAAAGATATAAGTCTTGTGAAAGTCCTCTGGAACCATCGTGGTATTGAAGAAGCCACTTGGGAGTTAGAGGATGAGATGAGAAGGAAGTATCCTGCCCTTTTCTCGTAATATGTTTTATCGATTTCGGGGACGAAATCCTTGTAAGGGGTGGATAATTTGTAACATCCCTGACCTGGGTTATGAGTTAACCCTAGGTGTTTTGCCTAAATATGTAATTAAATCTTTGTGATTAACTCTGAGCATGTAATTAAGCTTCTCAGAAACGTATATTTCAGTATTTGCTCCTTTTTATTTAAAGTTGTAGCATTGTTTTGATATACAGGGACCTATGTGCAATTTACCCAGTTGAAAGGGTTAGCTTGCAATTTGCACATGATGAGATGTTCCTCTGATGTTGAGACATCATGAGAATCTCTTTGGCAAAAGTTTGAGGGATTTCCCAAGCTAGAGCACCAAGATGCAGCTGTGGAAGCAATCCCAGTGCTTGAAACCTTAAATTGGGGTAAAATGCAATTTACCCAAATTAAGGGATGCAATTTGTGAAATATGTCATCTAAAGTATCTTTTTAGACTCTTTCCATCATTTAGAGAAGAAATGATGAGGAATTCACCTCAATTGAGTTATCAAGTTAAGAAATAGGCTTTGTGATTGAATAATCAGGGTATATGTGCAATATTCCTTTAAGTATGAACTTTATTATTAGATTGTTCTTCCTTGCCTTCTTTTCTATAACTTAAGATAAGGTTTGTCCTTAGAATAAAGAGGAAGGGACGAGCAGTAATAAAGGAAGGACTTAGTTGGAATTAAGGGAAACTTATGAACTAATGTTGAAAATCCTACCCCATGTATATAAGCTCTCCTTCCCTTAGTTGCAAGGGAACTTAACCTTCGTTCCCTTACTGTTTCATTTCACCAAAGACGACCAAGGACTGCCTTGGAGCTAAGGAGGACGAACAAGGGGTGCAAGGTAGGTTTAAACCCCTCTTCTTGCCTAATTCCATGGTTAGAATTCGAATTCAAGGTCATCTTCATGGCTAATTCTCGAAACCCTATCTTTCTAGCCGTCTCTTTTCATCCTTCCTTGGAGTTTTCACCTTGGCCAACCTGTGGGAACTCAAGGACGCCATTAGAGTTTGGAGCTTGAAATCTTGGAGCTCAAGAAGCAAGCTTTAGGCGGGTTTTATAACTCTAAACCTATGCTTTACTATGTGCATCTTTATATGCGATTTGATGATAGCTCTTAGTATTTCCCTACTTTTCCCTGCTATTTTGCAAGCAAACCCGTGGGATATCTGTACTGTTCTTGAGCTAGAAGATGAAGGCGTGATTTCCAAGAAAAACCCACCGCCTTTCTTTTCCTTAAACGGTCCTAACAGTTTGCTCTCTCGGACTCAAGACCACGAGGTGAGCAAACGGTCTCGAGACCGTGAGAGGGCTCGCGGTCTCAAGACCGTTTGGCCCCGTTGACCGAGCGTGGACCGTATAAGAAACCTGTTCCTAATTATATAGGCTAATTACCCTCAAAATTTGGGAGACTAACTCCAAAGGAATCGGGAGATATGACCTTTTTAAGTCACAACTTTAAATGAATTAATTGCTGATTCTCAAACGGTCTGAAATTGCCTTTTTGGGCAAACGGTCTCAAGACCGTGTAAGGTCGTTGACTAAGCGTTGACCGTATGAGATTACTGTTCAAAATTATGTTAATTAACAACTCACCAAGTTTGATGGTCTAATTCCAAACGGGCTAAGAGTTGAAGGGTGAATACTAGGGCTAACCCTAGGTGAAATCAGTACTGAAATTATGGTGACCTAATTAGGGTTTTTAGGGATGATTGACCTAAACGGTCTCAAGACCGTTTGGGGGTCACCAAACGGTCTCAAGACCGTGAGGGCAATCAACCAAGACCGTTTGGAGGTTTGGGGTCAAGATTTGTTGACCAATTGAAGGTACAATTACACCAAATTACATTGCAATTAAATATTGACATGATCATCAACTCAATGGGTCAGACCTTGATGAATTTGCACTAGAATCCAAAATTTTGGATGGGCAAACGGTCTCAAGACCGTTTGGAACTCATCCAAACGGTCTCAAGACCGAGAGGAGAATCACCCAAGACCGTTTGAAGGTCTAGGGTTGAGTAATTTGACCAATTGAGGACCCAATTGCAAATAAGTTATCAATTTAATCAAAATTCTGTTTTGTGGTTCAATCATGGTTCAACCCCTATCAAATCACCTTAGACTTTGATAAAATCTTGGGAAAACGGTCTTAAGACCATGTGGGGTCCACCCACATGACCTCAAGACCGTTTGGGCCAAGTTTGGGCCCAATTGGAGCTCAATTGAAGGGTCCAACCTTGTGTTGATGCACACTGTTGAGTGTTGATGGGTGAACATTGATAGACCCTAATTGAATCGATTTCAACCATAATTGGTTAACCATTATGGGTCAATTGAATGACCAAGTGATCAAGCATAATCTTAATTGACTAAATCCATAAGTGGTCAACATAGATTCGACCATTTGAGGGCTTCAACTTGGGTTGACATTATCGGTTGCACCTTTGAGCCTTGTTGAAGGACCAAGCGGCTGAGACCATGAGAGCCTCGCGGTCTCAAGACCGTGAGAGGGCTCGCGGTCTCAAGACCGTGAGGGGGCTCACGGTCTCAAGACCGAGAGGAGGCTCGCGGTCTCAAGACCGCGAAGGGCCTCGCGGTCCTGAGGTCAAAGAAGGGCAAACGGTCTTCATGACCCTCGCGGTCTCAACTCAAATTGGTCTTCGCGGTCTCAACTTTAATTTGAACCAATGGGAGGCTTCGCGGTCTTGGACCCCTGAAGAGGCTCGCGGTCTTGAAGCCTAAGGGGGCTCGCGGTCTTGGGGTTAGAAAGAGGCTCGCGGTCTTGGAGGGTCAAAGTGGGCAAACGGTCAACACTTTCAACCGATCTCAATTCAGTTATTGATTAATGATTGGAATTAATCAATGAGACTCATGGTTGACCACATTCAATCATTTGATGGTTCAATGTTGCCCAAATCAAACCCTAATGATAATCTAGGATAGTAAGGGGTTATTTGACCAAGGTTTTTGACTATGATGATGATCACTGGGGTGAATTACCAATATACCCCTGAAGGGTCAATTGAGTTATACCTTGCTCATTTCAAACCCTAATTACATGAGAATGATGTTTTTAGTCATAATGACTCTATCTAACCTGATCTAGTCTAATGTTATCATCAACCATTAGTATGATGAAAGAGAGAAAGTAACTCTAATCACTTAATGGTGATGTTTTTGGCTATGTAAGCCTATGATGACTCAACCCAACCTGTTTTAGAGTGATGTTGACATCACCTAACCTTATGATGAGAGAGAAAGTACTTCTAGAGAGAGAAAGTACTTCTAGAGAGAGAAAGTACCCTTTTTAAATGGAAACTCAATTGAACCATCCCCAATACACAGAAATGAGCATAATTAGGGTATGATCCACCTGTGTGAGATCATAGAAACCCTAATTATGATAAATGATGAACCTTTAACTAATCCAAGAGCATCAATGAAGATGTTACTCATACATGATGATGTTATGAGTTTAATTCACCTTGATGTGAATAGTAAACCCTAATTCAAGGGTAATGGCATGCTTTTGAGCAATAAACTCTATTTGAATAGAATTAAAGATTTAACTCTTATGACAAAAGTAGGAAGTACATTCCTTATTGTTGTATTACCTTTATCAGATGTATTAACCATGCAGGTTCTGATATCAAGGTAATCATATCCAGGTATGGATGTTGATGTTATATTCATTGAAGGCATGTTGATAGCCTTATGAATAAGTAAAGTAATCTGATGCCTTGCCAGTGGCATCCTATGCTGATATTGGGCTATGAGAGCCATGAATACCATCAAGGTCATGCCTTAGAGATGACTTGTGATGAGGATAATGAGAAATGATGATTGATATAAGTTAGGCATGTTACATTTAGTATTCTTCTTTTATAGCTGCTATGCTACTGTTATTGTTTGAAGAACAATGTATGCTGTTAAAGAATACTGAATGTACCTAACTAATCAAGTATAATGTAGAGCCCTGATCATAGATCCATCATTGTCAGAAATTAAGTGATGGTGAAACAGGTTTTCCTCAGGGAACTCCTGGAGCACATACTCTTGAGTATGTGGGGTACATGGATGTGTAGAACCTTACATCCTAGTGTAGGAAAGTGATGTAGATGTGTAATCCATCCATCCTTCACTATAGTTTCATACCGTATCAGTGGTAGGTAAACATGAAACCTCCTGATGACGAAGAAAGCACAGATATCCGTATCAGTGGTAGGTAAATATGAAACCTCCTGATGACGAAGAGAGTACAGAACGCCACTGTGACTCTAGAATAGCGAAGGACCAGTTTACCCTGGTGAGCTATGATAGTAGAGACACGAGATGTCCTACAAGTGATCCTCTTACTGACTGAGGAAGGTGAAGGTCATGAGAATCCGGCTCTCTTAATGACCTATGTATGATACTGATGCGGCTTCTCAGCGATCAGTTGGAGTTTGAGTGGTAAGCCTCATCTCCACAGGGCATAATGTTGTTTGTAAAACATAATCAACCATGTAGTATAACTTGTTAGAGATGACTCCAAGTTAGTTGGTTGATGTTACATTGCAATAATGTTGATATTCTCCATATCTCCTGAATTGTAGAGATCTTGTTATAACTGCAACTGCTATAGAATGCTTTGAAGGCTTTAATGTTTAAGATATTCTTTGATGTTATAATAAAGCTTCTGGCGAAGAGTTATAACTCTCGCTGGGACAATTATGTATAATTGTCTCACCCCGTAGGCTTCAACTTTTTAGGTGGACGTCGGAGATGAAGAAACCAGCCTACAGGTGATCAGTCTCAGCAGCAGCAGCACCAGGGGCAGTAGTAATCTCAGGTGGAGATTTGTCCTGCCATGTGGTGTAGTTAGAGTCAGTCCTATGTGTCCTCTGTACTCTCAGGTCTTGGAGTCTTTTTGTATAAGTGATCTTGAGATTTTGTATCTTGATGTATATAATTACTCAAGAAGTAATTATCCTGAGATGTAAACAGTTACCTCTCTTTATGAAAGAAGTTTTTATGGATACAAGTTCTTATCTCGAAAAGTTTTAATTTCCTGTGATTTTTGTCTTCCGCTGATTACCGATTCGCTTCCGCTAAGTTTTAATCGTGTTTATGTCATGGTTTGGAGATCAGAGCCCACAACTAGTGGTATCAGAGCTCCAGGCTCAGTTGAGTCTACAGAGGCATAGGACTTAGGATGTCGAGTCTACCTTTAGTACTCCTTCCTTATCTAATAGAATCTTCTGTTCCTCAGGAGAAGAAGATACATAAGAATGTCAGAACATCGTGATGAGCACGTGGCAGAGAGTAGTGCTAGTGCACCTCGAGGCGGTGCAAGAGTTCCGAGAATAGAACAACCTGCACCTGAGTCGCCAAGAGAGCCACCCCAGTTCGACCCAGCTGACATGAGTGATCCAGCTGTACAGACGATGTTCGGGCAGTTTATGACTGCCATGACACATATAACCGATAGGATGCCCATTCCTGCACCTAGGGCACCTGTCCAGCCTGAAGCACAAGGTATCGGTAAGACGTTCGAACGACTTCGTCGTGTTGGAGCTACCGAGTACTTCGGAACTGCCGACCCTGCAGATGCTGACTTATGGTTGACAGAGTTGGAGAAGGCTTTCAGGATTCTTATGATTCCGGAAGCTGAGAAGGTTAGACATGCTGTCTATCTTCTTAAAGGCAGTGCTGGTCACTGGTGGAACATGGAGGAGCAGAAGAGACCTGGAGTAGAGTTCTCATGGGAAGAGTTTCGTCGGGAATTTATCCATAGATATTTTCCAAAGACCTTCCTAGATGAGAAGATCTCTCAGTTTGAGAAACTAAGGCAGGGTATGATGAACATTAGTGAGTATGAAGCTAAGTTCATGGAGTTGTTGCGGTTCTGTCCGCACATGGCTGCTACGGATGAGGAAAGAATCAGAAGATTCGAGAAGGGTTTGAATTCTGATATGTCAACCCCTGTGTCTGCCTTAGAAAACAGAGAGAGATTCTCTACCTTCGTTGAGTCAGTCCGAAGGATAGAGAGATCTGTAGTTGAGAAAAGACAAACCCATAAAAGATATCCACAGTTCCAGGGTTCTTCATCTAGGGATCCCAAGAGACCTAGATTCTCTGCACCTAACCCTCCACCACCCAGATCGAGTTTTCAAACTCAATGGACACCAAGCAGAGGTAGAGGGCAGAGTCAACCGCTTCAAAGGACGCACAGTTCTGCATCAGTGTCAGTTACTGGACCACCCAGACCACAGCAACAGGAGAAGAGTTGCTACAACTGTGGTAAGATGGGACACTTGATGAAGGATTTCCGTTCTAGGGTTGTCGGTGTGACACAACAAACCCCGAGACAGAATCAACAGGGATCTCAGAATAGACAACATCAAGGAGCAGCTCGAGGACGTGGACAAGCGTCTCAAGCTGGATCATCAGCACCACCTCAACACCAGGCGACTGCGAGGTTCTATGCTATGAACCCACCTGAGGCAGTGGTCAATCCACGGGTAGTGGCAGGTCAGATGAAACTTTTATATTCTGATATGTCTATATCCTGTGATGTATCTGTTCTGATTGATCCGGGTGCTATGCACTCTTTCATCACTCGTGAAGTGATTCATAACTGTAATGTGACTGTTAGTCATAGAGCAGATAGTTTGTTGTTAGAGACTCCGTTGAGTGGGTCTGCCATTTTGCAGGAGGTATGTTCTCCCTGCATCCTTTTCTTTTCTGACCATCGCATTCAAGTGGATCTTATACCACTTGATATGCAGGGATTTGATATAATCCTTGGGATGGATACCTTAGAAAGGTATAGAGTTGTCTTGGATTGTGAGTCCAAGTTGGCTGTGTTTGCTGATAAAAGCAACACATGGATCTTTCAAGGTGAAAGAAAGATTCTGCCCACCTGTCTTGTATCAGCTATGGTTGCTGATAAGCTGTTGAGGCAAGGATGTTATGCATTCTTAGCCCATGTGGTAGATGTTACCAAGGAAAGTTCCAATCCTGCCGAAGTTTCCATAGTCAGGGAATTCGAAGATGTGTTTCCTGAAGAACTTCCTGGTATACCACCACCTCGGGAGATTGATTTTGAAATTAATCTGATTCCAGATACGAAACCCATAGCTCAAACTCCGTATAGAATGGCTCCTGCCGAGATGGCAGAACTCAAGAAACAGCTTCAAGAGCTACTTGAGAGAGGTTTTATCCGACCGAGTACTTCACCTTGGGGTGCTCCGGTCTTGTTTGTTAAAAAGAAAGATGGGTCAATGCGGTTATGCATCGACTACAGACAACTCAATAAAGTGACAATAAAGAATAAGTATCCTCTGCCGAGGATTGATGATCTCTTTGACCAGTTGCGTGGTGCAACAGTCTTTTCAAAGATAGACTTGAGGTCTGGATATCATCAACTTCGTATTAAGGATAGTGACATATCCAAGTCTGCCTTTAGGACAAGATATGGACACTATGAGTTCACGGTTATGTCGTTTGGACTAACCAATGCACCAGCTGCATTTATGGAACTCATGAATAGAGTTTTTCGACCTTTCCTTGATCAGTGTGTTGTCGTCTTCATAGATGACATACTGATTTATAGTAAAGATGCTCAGCAGCATGAGCAGCATCTTCGCCAAGCTTTGACCTTGCTAAGAGAACATAAGTTGTATGCTAAGTTTAGCAAGTGTGAGTTCTGGCTGCCGGAGGTATCTTTTCTTGGACATGTAATATCCGCCTCGGGAATTCGTGTTGACCCTGCAAAGGTAGAATCTGTTCTACAATGGGAACAACCGAAGACACCGACGGAGATTCGAAGTTTCTTGGGGTTAGCTGGCTATTATCGAAGGTTCATAAAGAACTTTAGTTCTATAGCTTTACCTTTGACCAAGTTAACCCAGAAAGATGTTCCTTTTTCTTGGAGTGATAAGTGTCAACAATCTTTCCAGTTACTGAAGGAGAGGTTGACAAGTGCACCTGTATTAGTGCTACCTGAACAAGGAAAAGGATATGTAGTTTTCTGTGATGCTTCCAAAAATGGACTAGGATGTGTGTTGATGCAGGATAAACAAGTGATTTCTTTTGCTTCCCGACAGCTTAAGAAACACGAGGAGAATTATCCAACACACGATCTGGAGTTAGCAGCTGTGGTTCATGCTTTGAAGATCTGGAGACATTATCTCTACGGAGAGACATTCCAGATTTTCACAGACCACAAAAACCTTAAGTATATCTTCTCTCAGCATGAGCTCAACATGAGGCAACGTCGCTGGATGGAGTTAATCAAGGACTACGACTGTACAATTGATTACCATCCAGGTAAGGCCAATGTTGTTGCAGATGCCTTGAGTAGGAAATCAGCAACATCAACCATGAATAGAGCACAACTAAACTCTTTAGTATGCTCTAGAAGAGATATGCTTATCTCTTTAAGGCAAGACAATGTACAGTTGAAGGTGTCATTGCTAGCCGGTTTGTTAGCTGAGATGCATATTAAACCTACTCTAAGGGAGCAGATTAAAGAGGCACAGCTAGGTGATGCTGCAGTTCAACATAGAAGATCTGAGTATGGAAATGAGAAGCAAGATGGTTTCCATGACTCAGAAGATCAAGTAGCTTGTTTTAATGGAAGAATGATAGTGCCAGATGCGGACAACTTGAGAAAGTTAGTCCTAGAAGAAGCCCATTCTTCCATGTATGCTATGCATCCAGGGAGCACCAAGATGTATCGGAATTTGAAGGATCTGTATTGGTGGCCTGGGATGAAGAAGGACGTTGCAGAGTTTGTTCTGAGGTGTCCTGTGTGTCAGCAAGTTAAAGCTGAACACCAGAAGCCTGCAGGAACAATGCAACCTTTACCCATATCACAGTGGAAATGGGACCATGTGACCATGGACTTTGTTGTTGGCCTACCCAGGACAAGCAAAGGACATGATTCCATTTGGGTAATTGTTGATAGGTTGACTAAGACAACACATTTCTTACCTGTCAAAACAACCTATTCTGCTGAAAGGTTATCAGAGTTGTATGTTCAAGAGATAGTGCGTTTGCACGGAGTTCCTGTCACAATAGTTTCTGACAGAGGTCCTCAGTTTACAAGTCGTTTTTGGGAACAGTTGCACAATGCCTTAGGCACTAAGCTGAGGTTTAGTACGGCCTTTCATCCACAGACTGATGGACAGTCGGAAAGGACCATACAAACCTTAGAAGACCTGTTGCGAGCATGTGTTCTCCAGTTCACCGGAAGTTGGGATCTATACCTAAGCCTGATAGAGTTTGCCTATAACAATAGCTACCAGCATAGTATTGATATGGCACCTTATGAAGCCTTATATGGTAGACGTTGTAGATCACCCTTGTGTTGGTTTGAGACTGGTGAGCACCAGTTGTTAGGTCCCGACCTAGTGCAGCAAACCACAGAAAAGATTAAAGTAATACAACATAAGATTAAGACTGCTCAAGATAGGCAGAAATCTTATGCTGATAAACGTCGTAGACCTTTAGAGTTCCAGGTTGGAGACAAAGTGTATCTTAAGGTCTCACCTTGGAAAGGGGTCCTTCGTTTTGGAAGGAAGGGGAAGTTAGCTCCTAGATATATGGGGCCTTATCCAATCATTGAACGGATTGGAAAGGTAGCATATAAACTAGAGCTGCCCCCAGAGTTACAAAGATTACATCCTGTGTTTCACATTTCTATGTTGAAGAAATGTCACCCAGACACCGAGTCAGTTCTACAACCTATGGAAGTAGAATTGAATGATGACATATCCTATGAGGAGGGACCAGTGTCAATCCTTGATAAACGAATTAAAAAGTTAAAGAAGAAAGATATAAGTCTTGTGAAAGTCCTCTGGAACCATCGTGGTATTGAAGAAGCCACTTGGGAGTTAGAGGATGAGATGAGAAGGAAGTATCCTGCCCTTTTCTCGTAATATGTTTTATCGATTTCGGGGACGAAATCCTTGTAAGGGGTGGATAATTTGTAACATCCCTGACCTGGGTTATGAGTTAACCCTAGGTGTTTTGCCTAAATATGTAATTAAATCTTTGTGATTAACTCTGAGCATGTAATTAAGCTTCTCAGAAACGTATATTTCAGTATTTGCTCCTTTTTATTTAAAGTTGTAGCATTGTTTTGATATACAGGGACCTATGTGCAATTTACCCAGTTGAAAGGGTTAGCTTGCAATTTGCACATGATGAGATGTTCCTCTGATGTTGAGACATCATGAGAATCTCTTTGGCAAAAGTTTGAGGGATTTCCCAAGCTAGAGCACCAAGATGCAGCTGTGGAAGCAATCCCAGTGCTTGAAACCTTAAATTGGGGTAAAATGCAATTTACCCAAATTAAGGGATGCAATTTGTGAAATATGTCATCTAAAGTATCTTTTTAGACTCTTTCCATCATTTAGAGAAGAAATGATGAGGAATTCACCTCAATTGAGTTATCAAGTTAAGAAATAGGCTTTGTGATTGAATAATCAGGGTATATGTGCAATATTCCTTTAAGTATGAACTTTATTATTAGATTGTTCTTCCTTGCCTTCTTTTCTATAACTTAAGATAAGGTTTGTCCTTAGAATAAAGAGGAAGGGACGAGCAGTAATAAAGGAAGGACTTAGTTGGAATTAAGGGAAACTTATGAACTAATGTTGAAAATCCTACCCCATGTATATAAGCTCTCCTTCCCTTAGTTGCAAGGGAACTTAACCTTCGTTCCCTTACTGTTTCATTTCACCAAAGACGACCAAGGACTGCCTTGGAGCTAAGGAGGACGAACAAGGGGTGCAAGGTAGGTTTAAACCCCTCTTCTTGCCTAATTCCATGGTTAGAATTCGAATTCAAGGTCATCTTCATGGCTAATTCTCGAAACCCTATCTTTCTAGCCGTCTCTTTTCATCCTTCCTTGGAGTTTTCACCTTGGCCAACCTGTGGGAACTCAAGGACGCCATTAGAGTTTGGAGCTTGAAATCTTGGAGCTCAAGAAGCAAGCTTTAGGCGGGTTTTATAACTCTAAACCTATGCTTTACTATGTGCATCTTTATATGCGATTTGATGATAGCTCTTAGTATTTCCCTACTTTTCCCTGCTATTTTGCAAGCAAACCCGTGGGATATCTGTACTGTTCTTGAGCTAGAAGATGAAGGCGTGATTTCCAAGAAAAACCCACCGCCTTTCTTTTCCTTAAACGGTCCTAACAGTTTGCTCTCTCGGACTCAAGACCACGAGGTGAGCAAACGGTCTCGAGACCGTGAGAGGGCTCGCGGTCTCAAGACCGTTTGGCCCCGTTGACCGAGCGTGGACCGTATAAGAAACCTGTTCCTAATTATATAGGCTAATTACCCTCAAAATTTGGGAGACTAACTCCAAAGGAATCGGGAGATATGACCTTTTTAAGTCACAACTTTAAATGAATTAATTGCTGATTCTCAAACGGTCTGAAATTGCCTTTTTGGGCAAACGGTCTCAAGACCGTGTAAGGTCGTTGACTAAGCGTTGACCGTATGAGATTACTGTTCAAAATTATGTTAATTAACAACTCACCAAGTTTGATGGTCTAATTCCAAACGGGCTAAGAGTTGAAGGGTGAATACTAGGGCTAACCCTAGGTGAAATCAGTACTGAAATTATGGTGACCTAATTAGGGTTTTTAGGGATGATTGACCTAAACGGTCTCAAGACCGTTTGGGGGTCACCAAACGGTCTCAAGACCGTGAGGGCAATCAACCAAGACCGTTTGGAGGTTTGGGGTCAAGATTTGTTGACCAATTGAAGGTACAATTACACCAAATTACATTGCAATTAAATATTGACATGATCATCAACTCAATGGGTCAGACCTTGATGAATTTGCACTAGAATCCAAAATTTTGGATGGGCAAACGGTCTCAAGACCGTTTGGAACTCATCCAAACGGTCTCAAGACCGAGAGGAGAATCACCCAAGACCGTTTGAAGGTCTAGGGTTGAGTAATTTGACCAATTGAGGACCCAATTGCAAATAAGTTATCAATTTAATCAAAATTCTGTTTTGTGGTTCAATCATGGTTCAACCCCTATCAAATCACCTTAGACTTTGATAAAATCTTGGGAAAACGGTCTTAAGACCATGTGGGGTCCACCCACATGACCTCAAGACCGTTTGGGCCAAGTTTGGGCCCAATTGGAGCTCAATTGAAGGGTCCAACCTTGTGTTGATGCACACTGTTGAGTGTTGATGGGTGAACATTGATAGACCCTAATTGAATCGATTTCAACCATAATTGGTTAACCATTATGGGTCAATTGAATGACCAAGTGATCAAGCATAATCTTAATTGACTAAATCCATAAGTGGTCAACATAGATTCGACCATTTGAGGGCTTCAACTTGGGTTGACATTATCGGTTGCACCTTTGAGCCTTGTTGAAGGACCAAGCGGCTGAGACCATGAGAGCCTCGCGGTCTCAAGACCGTGAGAGGGCTCGCGGTCTCAAGACCGTGAGGGGGCTCACGGTCTCAAGACCGAGAGGAGGCTCGCGGTCTCAAGACCGCGAAGGGCCTCGCGGTCCTGAGGTCAAAGAAGGGCAAACGGTCTTCATGACCCTCGCGGTCTCAACTCAAATTGGTCTTCGCGGTCTCAACTTTAATTTGAACCAATGGGAGGCTTCGCGGTCTTGGACCCCTGAAGAGGCTCGCGGTCTTGAAGCCTAAGGGGGCTCGCGGTCTTGGGGTTAGAAAGAGGCTCGCGGTCTTGGAGGGTCAAAGTGGGCAAACGGTCAACACTTTCAACCGATCTCAATTCAGTTATTGATTAATGATTGGAATTAATCAATGAGACTCATGGTTGACCACATTCAATCATTTGATGGTTCAATGTTGCCCAAATCAAACCCTAATGATAATCTAGGATAGTAAGGGGTTATTTGACCAAGGTTTTTGACTATGATGATGATCACTGGGGTGAATTACCAATATACCCCTGAAGGGTCAATTGAGTTATACCTTGCTCATTTCAAACCCTAATTACATGAGAATGATGTTTTTAGTCATAATGACTCTATCTAACCTGATCTAGTCTAATGTTATCATCAACCATTAGTATGATGAAAGAGAGAAAGTAACTCTAATCACTTAATGGTGATGTTTTTGGCTATGTAAGCCTATGATGACTCAACCCAACCTGTTTTAGAGTGATGTTGACATCACCTAACCTTATGATGAGAGAGAAAGTACTTCTAGAGAGAGAAAGTACTTCTAGAGAGAGAAAGTACCCTTTTTAAATGGAAACTCAATTGAAGCATCCCCAATACACAGAAATGAGCATAATTAGGGTATGATCCACCTGTGTGAGATCATAGAAACCCTAATTATGATAAATGATGAACCTTTAACTAATCCAAGAGCATCAATGAAGATGTTACTCATACATGATGATGTTATGAGTTTAATTCACCTTGATGTGAATAGTAAACCCTAATTCAAGGGTAATGGCATGCTTTTGAGCAATAAACTCTATTTGAATAGAATTAAAGATTTAACTCTTATGACAAAAGTAGGAAGTACATTCCTTATTGTTGTATTACCTTTATCAGATGTATTAACCATGCAGGTTCTGATATCAAGGTAATCATATCCAGGTATGGATGTTGATGTTATATTCATTGAAGGCATGTTGATAGCCTTATGAATAAGTAAAGTAATCTGATGCCTTGCCAGTGGCATCCTATGCTGATATTGGGCTATGAGAGCCATGAATACCATCAAGGTCATGCCTTAGAGATGACTTGTGATGAGGATAATGAGAAATGATGATTGATATAAGTTAGGCATGTTACATTTAGTATTCTTCTTTTATAGCTGCTATGCTACTGTTGTTGTTTGAAGAACAATGTATGCTGTTAAAGAATACTGAATGTACCTAACTAATCAAGTATAATGTAGAGCCCTGATCATAGATCCATCATTGTCAGAAATTAAGTGATGGTGAAACAGGTTTTCCTCAGGGAACTCCTGGAGCACATACTCTTGAGTATGTGGGGTACATGGATGTGTAGAACCTTACATCCTAGTGTAGGAAAGTGATGTAGATGTGTAATCCATCCATCCTTCACTATAGTTTCATACCGTATCAGTGGTAGGTAAACATGAAACCTCCTGATGACGAAGAAAGCACAGATATCCGTATCAGTGGTAGGTAAATATGAAACCTCCTGATGACGAAGAGAGTACAGAACGCCACTGTGACTCTAGAATAGCGAAGGACCAGTTTACCCTGGTGAGCTATGATAGTAGAGACACGAGATGTCCTACAAGTGATCCTCTTACTGACTGAGGAAGGTGAAGGTCATGAGAATCCGGCTCTCTTAATGACCTATGTATGATACTGATGCGGCTTCTCAGCGATCAGTTGGAGTTTGAGTGGTAAGCCTCATCTCCACAGGGCATAATGTTGTTTGTAAAACATAATCAACCATGTAGTATAACTTGTTAGAGATGACTCCAAGTTAGTTGGTTGATGTTACATTGCAATAATGTTGATATTCTCCATATCTCCTGAATTGTAGAGATCTTGTTATAACTGCAACTGCTATAGAATGCTTTGAAGGCTTTAATGTTTAAGATATTCTTTGATGTTATAATAAAGCTTCTGGCGAAGAGTTATAACTCTCGCTGGGACAATTATGTATAATTGTCTCACCCCGTAGGCTTCAACTTTTTAGGTGGACGTCGGAGACGAAGAAACCAGCCTACAGGTGATCAGTCTCAGCAGCAGCAGCACCAGGGGCAGTAGTAATCTCAGGTGGAGATTTGTCCTGCCATGTGGTGTAGTTAGAGTCAGTCCTATGTGTCCTCTGTACTCTCAGGTCTTGGAGTCTTTTTGTATAAGTGATCTTGAGATTTTGTATCTTGATGTATATAATTACTCAAGAAGTAATTATCCTGAGATGTAAACAGTTACCTCTCTTTATGAAAGAAGTTTTTATGGATACAAGTTCTTATCTCGAAAAGTTTTAATTTCCCGTGATTTTTGTCTTCTGCTGATTACCGATTCGCTTCCGCTAAGTTTTAATCGTGTTTATGTCATGGTTTGGAGATCAGAGCCCACAACTAGTGGTATCAGAGCTCCAGGCTCAGTTGAGTCTACAGAGGCATAGGACTTAGGATGTCGAGTCTACCTTTAGTACTCCTTCCTTATCTAATAGAATCTTCTGCTCCTCAGGAGAAGAAGATACATAAGAATGTCAGAACATCGTGATGAGCACGTGGCAGAGAGTAGTGCTAGTGCACCTCGAGGCGGTGCAAGAGTTCCGAGAATAGAACAACCTGCACCTGAGTCGCCAAGAGAGCCACCCCAGTTCGACCCAGCTGACATGAGTGATCCAGCTGTACAGACGATGTTCGGGCAGTTTATGACTGCCATGACACATATAACCGATAGGATGCCCATTCCTGCACCTAGGGCACCTGTCCAGCCTAAAGCACAAGGTATCGGTAAGACGTTCGAACGACTTCGTCGTGTTGGAGCTACCGAGTACTTCGGAACTGCCGACCCTGCAGATGCTGACTTATGGTTGACAGAGTTGGAGAAGGCTTTCAGGATTCTTATGATTCCAGAAGCTGAGAAGGTTAGACATGCTGTCTATCTTCTTAAAGGCAGTGCTGGTCACTGGTGGAACATGGAGGAGCAGAAGAGACCTGGAGTAGAGTTCTCATGGGAAGAGTTTCGTCGGGAATTTATCCATAGATATTTTCCAAAGACCTTCCTAGATGAGAAGATCTCTCAGTTTGAGAAACTAAGGCAGGGTATGATGAACATTAGTGAGTATGAAGCTAAGTTCATGGAGTTGTTGCGGTTCTGTCCGCACATGGCTGCTACGGATGAGGAAAGAATCAGAAGATTCGAGAAGGGTTTGAATTCTGATATGTCAACCCCTGTGTCTGCCTTAGAAAACAGAGAGAGATTCTCTACCTTCGTTGAGTCAGTCCGAAGGATAGAGAGATCTGTAGTTGAGAAAAGACAAACCCATAAAAGATATCCACAGTTCCAGGGTTCTTCATCCAGGGATCCCAAGAGACCTAGATTCTCTGCACCTAACCCTCCACCACCCAGATCGAGTTTTCAAACTCAATGGACACCAAGCAGAGGTAGAGGGCGGAGTCAACCGCTTCAAAGGACACACAGTTCTGCATCAGTGTCAGTTACTGGACCACCCAGACCACAGCAACAGGAGAAGAGTTGCTACAACTGTGGTAAGATGGGACACTTGATGAAGGATTGCCGTTCTAGGGTTGTCGGTGTGACACAACAAACCCCGAGACAGAATCAACAGGGATCTCAGAATAGACAACATCAAGGAGCAGCTCGAGGACGTGGACAAGCGTCTCAAGCTGGATCATCAGCACCACCTCAACACCAGGCGACTGCGAGGTTCTATGCTATGAACCCACCTGAGGCAGTGGTCAATCCACGGGTAGTGGCAGGTCAGATGAAACTTTTATATTCTGATATGTCTATATCCTGTGATGTATCTGTTCTGATTGATCCGGGTGCTACGCACTCTTTCATCACTCGTGAAGTGATTCGTAACTGTAATGTGACTGTTAGTCATAGAGCAGATAGTTTGTTGTTAGAGACTCCGTTGAGTGGGTCTGCCGTTTTGCAGGAGGTATGTTCTCCCTGCATCCTTTTCTTTTCTGACCATCGCATTCAAGTGGATCTTATACCACTTGATATGCAGGGATTTGATATAATCCTTGGGATGGATACCTTAGAAAGGTATAGAGTTGTCTTGGATTGTGAGTCCAAGTTGGCTGTGTTTGCTGATAAAAGAAACACATGGATCTTTCAAGGTGAAAGAAAGATTCTGCCCACCTGTCTTGTATCAGCTATGGTTGCTGATAAGCTGTTGAGGCAAGGATGTTATGCATTCTTAGCCCATGTGGTAGATGTTACCAAGGAAAGTTCCAATCCTGCCGAAGTTTCCATAGTCAGGGAATTCGAAGATGTGTTTCCTAAAGAACTTCCTGGTATACCACCACCTCGGGAGATTGATTTTGAAATTAATCTGATTCCAGATACGAAACCCATAGCTCAAACTCCGTATAGAATGGCTCCTGCCGAGATGGCAGAACTCAAGAAACAGCTTCAAGAGCTACTTGAGAGAGGTTTTATCCGACCGAGTACTTCACCTTGGGGTGCTCCGGTCTTGTTTGTTAAAAAGAAAGATGGGTCAATGCGGTTATGCATCGACTACAGACAACTCAATAAAGTGACAATAAAGAATAAGTATCCTCTGCCGAGGATTGATGATCTCTTTGACCAGTTGCGTGGTGCAACAGTCTTTTCAAAGATAGACTTGAGGTCTGGATATCATCAACTTCGTATTAAGGATAGTGACATATCCAAGTCTGCCTTTAGGACAAGATATGGACACTATGAGTTCACGGTTATGTCGTTTGGACTAACCAATGCACCAGCTGCATTTATGGAACTCATGAATAGAGTTTTTCGACCTTTCCTTGATCAGTGTGTTGTCGTCTTCATAGATGACATACTGATTTATAGTAAAGATGCTCAGCAGCATGAGCAGCATCTTCGCCAAGCTTTGACCTTGCTAAGAGAACATAAGTTGTATGCTAAGTTTAGCAAGTGTGAGTTCTGGCTGCCGGAGGTATCTTTTCTTGGACATGTAATATCCGCCTCGGGAATTCGTGTTGACCCTGCAAAGGTAGAATCTGTTCTACAATGGGAACAACCGAAGACACCGACGGAGATTCGAAGTTTCTTGGGGTTAGCTGGCTATTATCGAAGGTTCATAAAGAACTTTAGTTCTATAGCTTTACCTTTGACCAAGTTAACCCAGAAAGATGTTCCTTTTTCTTGGAGTGATAAGTGTCAACAATCTTTCCAGTTACTGAAGGAGAGGTTGACAAGTGCACCTGTATTAGTGCTACCTGAACAAGGAAAAGGATATGTAGTTTTCTGTGATGCTTCCAAAAATGGACTAGGATGTGTGTTGATGCAGGATAAACAAGTGATTTCTTTTGCTTCCCGACAGCTTAAGAAACACGAGGAGAATTATCCAACACACGATCTGGAGTTAGCAGCTGTGGTTCATGCTTTGAAGATCTGGAGACATTATCTCTACGGAGAGACATTCCAGATTTTCACAGACCACAAAAACCTTAAGTATATCTTCTCTCAGCATGAGCTCAACATGAGGCAACGTCGCTGGATGGAGTTAATCAAGGACTACGACTGTACAATTGATTACCATCCAGGTAAGGCCAATGTTGTTGCAGATGCCTTGAGTAGGAAATCAGCAACATCAACCATGAATAGAGCACAACTAAACTCTTTAGTATGCTCTAGAAGAGATATGCTTATCTCTTTAAGGCAAGACAATGTACAGTTGAAGGTGTCATTGCTAGCCGGTTTGTTAGCTGAGATGCATATTAAACCTACTCTAAGGGAGCAGATTAAAGAGGCACAACTAGGTGATGCTGCAGTTCAACATAGAAGATCTGAGTATGGAAATGAGAAGCAAGATGGTTTCCATGACTCAGAAGATCAAGTAGCTTGTTTTAATGGAAGAATGATAGTGCCAGATGCGGACAACTTGAGAAAGTTAGTCCTAGAAGAAGCCCATTCTTCCATGTATGCTATGCATCCAGGGAGCACCAAGATGTATCGGAATTTGAAGGATCTGTATTGGTGGCCTGGGATGAAGAAGGACATTGCAGAGTTTGTTCTGAGGTGTCCTGTGTGTCAGCAAGTTAAAGCTGAACACCAGAAGCCTGCAGGACCGCATCACATCAAATGTGAGAAAGGGTGAGTAAGGAGAGCCCTGAACCAAGTGATGAATGCATATTCTTCATGATTTCCAGTCTCCTTTTTGGGACCAATTCGATTTAATCTCCTAAATATCACAAAATGCAAGATTTCTTAACTAATTCAATTATCAAGATTATTAACTAGATTTATATCAATTTTATGTAGGTCTTGACTAGGTTCAACCATCGTATGGAATTCGCTCGAGATCCTCTTAACTTTGGTCTTGACCAATTGGTCTTGATCAAATGGTTTGCCTAACAGTCTACCCAAGCGGTTTTGACCTATCGGTCTCTGACATTCATCTACACGGCCCTCCTTTCACTAATCTACCTAAACAGTCTCAAAACTGTTTGAGCCCATACGGTCTCAAGACCGCTTGAGCCCAAATGGTCTCAAGATCGTATGACGCCTAACGATTTCAAGACCGTTTGGACCAAGGACAGTTTGGATGACGAAGACCGATCAGAGGCCATCGATCCTCAAGACTGTTTGGACGATGAAGATCCAAGACCATTTGGACACTCAAGCAAAGACCAATGAAGAGCAAGACCGTTTGATCGGTCCAATCGTTCTCCAAAACTGTTTAGTTGCACGACCATTTGGAGGCCATCTGTCCTCAAGACTGTTTAGTCATCAAACGATCTCCAAGACCCTTTGGACATCAAACAGTTTCCAAGACTGGTTGGAGGATATTAATCAAGACCGTTTGAACAAAGAATCAATTCTGATCAAGCACAAACGGTCTTTAAGACCGATCAAAGTCCAGCGGTCTGCAAGACCGTTTGGCTAGCTTCTACTGAAGATCGTTTGGCCAGCTTGCGCTGAAGACTGTTTGAAGCCAGTGCACATAAAGATCGATTAGCGCCTATCAGTTTCAAACCATTTGAAGGCAAAGTTCCAGGACCATATGGGCAGTTCCTCCACAAGACCGTTTGGTCATTTGATCGGTCTGCAAGCCCGTATGAAGACAGAATCCTAAGACCGGTTGGATCTGTTCGGTCTCCAAGACCGTATGGTCATATATTCTCAAAACCGTTTGCTCCAAACCGTTCAAGCAAACCGATTTCTCTAAACCGTTTGGAGCAAACTCATAGCAAAAGCGTGAGGACCCCGTCTAAGCCTATAAATAGGGCCACAAGGGTCCTCATTTGGGCATCGATCCAGGGACACCGACAGGATGCCTAAATGCAAGGTTCGATCAAGCTCCATCCTCCACACCTCCATCCTCATTCCACACCATTATCACGCCACCCACACCTCCTCCTGATGCGAGCTAGGAGGCCAAGAAGAGGAAGAAGGTGGAGAAGAAGGTCTGCCCGGACTGCCATGGTGGTCCTTTCTCCTCATCCAGATCTACTCCGACACAACATAGAAGACTGCATCATCTTCACAGAGCTGCAACTACCTTCTGCATCATGCTCATGGCGAAACCTTCCCTCTCTCTTATTCTTCTTGCTTCTCGCATCATGAGCGAGTAGTCACTTTTTTCTGGGGTGCGAGGACTAGCCCCGCTGCCCATGCTTTCATATCTTTTCATTTAACATTCCAAGGAAATGTATATAACTTTCCATTTCGTTGTTAATTGATAATGTTTGTAGCTTGATTACCTAGTTGCTTTCATCTTGTTCTTCCCTATGTTATGAGAACTTTTGTATGTAGGGTGGAATGTCGATTAATGAGGTAGAATCTCAAACTAGAAATAGAATGAGATTCCTTGAGGTCGTAAGTGTATGATCTGTGAGGGGATGAGCCATCTAGCCTATGGTGACACTTATGTGGCCTAAACATCCCTTAGGGAGGGCCATAGCCTTAGTTGGATTTTGTATCTTCTTTGTTAATCATCGATGTTTGCTTGTAGATTAATCACCTGCTTGTTTGTTGATTAGCGCAGTTGACTCCCTAACCAGAAATAGAATGGGATTCCTTTAGGTCATAAGTGTATGATCCGTGAGGGGACAATCCATCTAGCCCGCGGTGACGCTTCTGTGGTCTAAACATCCCTTAGGGAGGACCTCAGCCTCAGATAGCTTGTCATCAGAAGAGTTGGGGCTAGCTTGTTGCCCTTGTTGTTGGTTCTGGTAAGGAACTTGGTTGGGGTTATGAAATTGAGAATTGTTCTGATAATTGTTGAAGTTCCTGTTCTGAAAATTCCCCCTAAAGTTCCCTTAATTTCCAAAGTTTTGTTGTTGGTTATACTAAAATCCTGGTGGGCCTCGTTGTTGATTGTTTGAACCAAGTTGTCGCGAGTTTTCTGCTCCTGAAGGATTTCCATATTGAAAACTAGGATGGTTCCTATTCTGATTTGGATTGTAATATCCTTGGCCAGGGATGGTGTTGACAACATTAAGATTTTCTAATTGACTATTATCTCCTTGCCCACATGCATTTCTTAGAACAACATCATAAAGAACATTGCATGCTAAAGTGGAATGATCAGTACTTTTGCATGCTTCACAGAACAGTGAAGATGACTTTATCTGTTCTTGTTGTTGAGGGGGTGAATGTCCTCTTCCAAATGCATCAAGGGATGATTCTATATGATCTTGCTTGGCAACTAAGAGTTTGAGGTTTTCAGCAATTGACTTGTATTCTGGAATAACTCCAGCCATAGCTTCCTTCAACACTCCCTTGCCTACAGACCTACCCCAATTAGCTTGATTTTCAGCTCCAAGGGTGACAACCCTCCATGCACTATCATAACTCTGATGCATGAAGTTTCCTCCAGATGAGGAGTCTAAACACTTCTTGATATCATCACCCATACCTCTATAGAAGATCTTGATGAGTTGATTCTTGGGAATGCCATGGTGTGGACACTTGCGTAGAAGCTCTTTATATCTTTCCCAAGCTTCAGTAAGGGTTTCACCAGGGGCTTGAGTGAACATTGTTATACAACCCCTAATTTCATAAGTGAGAGAAGGAGGATAGAAATTTTCTAGAAAAGCATTTTGAAGCTGCTCCCAAGTAGTGATGGGTTCACATTGCAGGGAGTTGTACCAACTTATGGCTCTATCAGAAAACGAATACTTGAAGAGTCAGACTCGAATAGCATCATCAAACACTCCATTTTGCTTCGTCATAGCACATAGATTGATGAATCTCAGAAGATGTTCTTAACTATCTTCTCCTTCTTTACCATATAATGGGTTGTTTTGTAGCAATGTGATCCAATGTGCTCGTATCTCAAAGTTGGGAGCATGGATGGGAGGAGGTTTGACTAGGTGATGAACACCAGCAGCCTTAGGGATTGAGAATTCCCTAAGATCCATTTGCAGTTCTGCTGCTAAGATTTCTTCTTAAACGGTGGCTCTAGCTTCTTGCATGAGTCTTTCTCTCTGTGCATTGATGTCTTGAGCCACCCTTCAGAATATTTCCTCTTCTTGAGCCATTCTTGCTTGGTTCTCTCTATTTTGACGATAAAAGGTTCTGTCTATCTCAGGATCAAAGCTGGCGGTGAGTCCGGGACTATTCAAACGGTGCATACACCAGTCTTGGGGGTACATGAAATGAAAAGATCTGAAGTAAGATTGATGAAGTGGAGTGAAATTCAAGTAGATGATCGATTGTATCAAAAGAAAAATAAAATCCTAGGTTATCCTTAAAAGAACTAGATTTGACTAACTGATTTCGTTGTCCCCGACAACGGTGCCAGAATTTGACGTGGAATATTATCGCACTACAAACTCACTCGGGTTGAAATCCCCGAGCTTTTACCAAAACCTCATGCAATAATACCACCCGCAAGCAGACGGGTCTTATCGCAATATAGTTAAGGATCAAATCCCAAAGGACAACATTTTTAGGAATCCTTGTCAATCAAATCTAGCACAAGTAAGACTAATATTTAGAATGATTGATTGGTTAGTGGTTGATTAATACTAAATGCAAGAAAGTAAAAGAGCAGAATTAAAGTTTGTTCTAGATAAATGATATGGAATTGTTGGGATGGTACCGCGTTTCACCACCATTGCACATGGAAACACATCCAAACACATAACATCCAGGCAAGAATCTAACTATCCAAATGGAACTGCTGTGAACCCTCCCTAAGGGATGTTTAGGCCCGCGTAAGCATCCCCTTAGGCATCCGATTTCTCACCGCCATCCGGATCATGCGCTCACAGTTCCAAAGATACAACATATCAAACCTTGCACTTAAGCAGCCTGTCGGCGTCCCTGGATCGATGCCCAAATGAGGACCCTTGTGGTCCTATTTATAGGCTTGGACGGGGTCCTCACACTTTTGCTTTGAGTTTGATCCAAATGGTTTAGAGCAACCGATTTGCTTGAATGGTTTGGAGCAAACGATCTTGGAGATCATTTGACTTCCAAATGGTCTTGAGAATATATGACCATACGGTCTTGGAGACCGAACAAATCCAACTGGTCTTGGGATTCTGTCTTCATACGGGCTTGCAGACCGATCAAATGACCAAACGGTCTTATGGAGGAACTACCCATATGATCCTGGAACTTTGCCTTCAAACAGTTTGAAACCGATAGGCGCTAATCGATCTTCACGTGTGATGGCTTCAAACGGTCTTCAGTGGAAGCTAGCCAAATAGTCTTTAGTGGAAGCTGGCCAAACGGTCTTGCAGACTACTGGGCTTTGATCGGACTTGAAGACCATTTGTGCTTGATCGGACTTGAGTCTTTGTTCAAATGGTCTTGATTAATATCCTCCAACGGGTCTTGGAAACCGTTTGATGGCCAAAGGGTCTTGGAGACTATTTGATGACTAAACATTCTTGAGGACCGATGGCCTCCAAATAGTCTCGGGACCAAATGGTTTTGAAGGCCGATTGGACCGATCAAACGGTCTTGGAAACCAAACAGTCTTGCTCTTCATCGGTCTTTGCTTGAGTGTCCAAACAGTCTTCATCCAAATGGTCTTGGATCTATGTCGTCCAAATGGTCTTGAGGACCGATGGCATCCTATCGGTCTTCGTCATCCAAACGGTCTTGAAACCGTTAGGCGTCATACGGTCTTGAGACCATTTAGGATCAAGCGGTCTTGAGACTATATAGGCTCAAACAGTTTTGAGACCATTTAGGTAGAGTAGTGAGAGGAGGACCGTGTAGGTGCATTTTGGAGACCGATAGGTTAAAATCGCATGGGTAGACATTTAGGGAAAATCGTATGGTCAAGACCGATTGGTCAAGACCAAAGTTGAGAGGATCTCGAGTGAATTCCATACGATGGTTGAACCTAGTCAAGACCTACACAAAATTGATATAAATCTAGTTAATAATCTTGATAATTGAATTAGTTAAGAAATCTTGCATTTTGTGAGATTTAGGAGATGAAATCAAAAATATCAAATCGAATCGATCCCAAAAAGATGACTGGAAATTATGATGAATATGCATTCATCAAAACACCTCGAACTTAAACGTTGCTCGTCCTCGAGTAACACAAATTCTGAAACAGTCGCCAAATGAATACTTTTTGATCATGTGATTGCCTCCTCTTCACATCACGATTGTTTCCTTTCTACTTAGTATGACTAAGCATCTCAACTTCCTGAGACCACTGAACACATCTTACCATATCTTTATTCCCAAGTTTGCTTTCCAACTTGACTTCCTCCTCACTTTTTCCAACAACAAGCACGTCAAAGAGTTTCGTAAGAGTCTAGAGATACCCACAGTACAACAAGTGTGCATCTGATCTGACACTGGTGTATTTCAGGGTATTGGAGGCATTCATTATGCCATTAGGTAGAAAAGGGAGTGAAGGGTGGTATGGAAGGAATAAGTAAATCTCTCCTCTATTCGACTCGAGATTTTTATTATATTATTTGCAATTTCATTTATTGCATTTTTTGTGCAAATCTCTCCTCTATTCGACTCGAGATTGCATTTTTGTGTGTGCGCGCTTTGGCATCTTTTCTTGGTGGTACACCCCTATTAGTTTGCGAGGGGTATGGAAGAAGCGAATATAGAGGGAAGTGGCGTGCCACCCCGAACTTAGGGTTTGGCACTATTTTGGCTATTTTTGTTTCTTTTTTATGGATGGAGGGGTACGAAGATGATAGAAGAAGTGTAGAAGAGAGTTCAGATCAGAATGCAACTCGATTTACAATTCCGTACACCGGGTTGTTCTCTTTATCATACTCTACTCAAATAAAGACTTGATGAGGATCCGGTGGGGATTCCATGTTGTTGTTCCACTAGTCAGTTAGGAAGCATGACATGTTTGATCCCTATCAGTTCGATAGATACTTGCCATTTTTATATAAAGATCATGATGTTAGGATTCATAAGCTTCACAAGATGATTTCAATCAAAAGGCTAGTTTTTAGAAGAAGGTCCTTTTGAGGATCTACTTTGAATAAGGAGGGTGTAATGATTCAAAATGCATCAAGATTGAATGAAAAGTGTCAAAACTTCATCAAGTATATATTCAATTTCTTTTGATTTTTTTTTCAAAATTTGAAGCACTTGAAAATTGAAGAATTTGAAAATTTTGGTAAAAAACACAATGATGAAATCTTAAGTCTGAATTAGATGGGTGAAGGTGGAAAGTATGATACGTACCACCCACCCTCCACCCCAAACTTACAAATCTACTCATCTCGAGCAAACTCTAAATCCGAGATGGAGGGGAAAGTTCATGCCGTTTGGACTACCAAATGTGGTTGCGTTCCAATCAACGTGCATCCTCCATATGAAAATCTCAGAAATAAAGACCAATCAGAACTCAAGATAGCATCTTGCAATGCGATTTTTATTTGGTGCAAAATTATCTAAAAAGTAACAAACAAAATTAAGCAAAATTTCTATTTCAAAATTGAAACTAAGTATGAATTTAGTGATCGGGTTGCCTCTCGACAAGCGCCTTTCTTTTATGTCGATGGCTCAACTTGGTTTCTTCAACTTTCATAGTGGATATGTTGGATTGGTGAGTTCCAGTATTGCTTCATTGCCTGTGTCGGCTGAGGTGAAATATCTCTTCAGTCATTGACCATTTGCCACAAATTCGCCTGACTTTTCACTCCATAAAGAGAAAGCACCATGTGGGGAGATGTTCTTGACGATGTAAGGTCCTGACCAGTGGGAATGGAGTTTTCCTAGGAATAACCTTAGTCTTGATTTGAATAGAAGAACTTGGTCTCCCACTTGAATGTCGTTCCTCTTGATATGACCATCGTGCCACAACTTTGTGTGTTCTTTATAGATTCTAGCATTCTCATAAGTTGTAATTCAGAGTTCTTCCAGCTCCTGGAGTTGTAGAATCTTGGCTTGTCTTGCTTCTTTTATATCAAAATTTAGTTATTTTATTGCCCCCATGCCTTGTATTCCAATTCTACCGGAAGGTGGCATGACTTTCCATAGATTAGTCGAAAAGGTGTAGTCCCAAGGGGAGTTTTAAAAGTAGTTCGGTAGGCCCACAAGGCGTCATTGATTTTTACTGACCAATCTTTCCGATTACGGCCTATAGTCTTTTCCAAAATAGGCTTGAGTTTACAGTTAGAAACCTCTACCTGTCTACTAGTTTGTGGATGGTAGGGTGAGGCTACCTTGTGAGTTATACCATATTTCCTCAACAATGCTTCAAAGCTTCTTTCTAGGAAATGATAACCTCCGTCAGAAATCACAGTGCATGGGACTCTGAATCGGGGGAAAATGATGTCTTTGAACATTTTGATGACAGGTTTGGAATCACTAGTTACGGTAGGTATGGCTTCAACCCATTTTGATACGTAATCCACTGCCACTAGGATGTAGGAAAATCCATGAGAAGATGGGAATGGACCCATGTAGTCCACACCCCAAACATCAAATATCTCGACTTCTTGCCACAAGTTCAGTGGCATCTCATCTCTCTTTGTTATGTTACCTGTTCTTTGACATTTGTCACATGATAGAACAAATTCATAAGAATCTTTGGATATGGTTGGCCAAAAGAATCCACATTGCAAAACCTTTAGGGCAGTTTTCTTGGAACTCATGTGGCCTCCAATTGGGCCCGAGTGACATTGTTCTAAGATAAGTTGAGCTTCTTCCTCAAAAATACAACGTCTGTATAGACTATCAGTGCAGATTTTAAAGTGGTACGACTCGTCCCAGTGATATTGTTTCACATCATTAAGGAATTTCTTTAGTGCACTTCCGGTGCATTTGGGGTGGATAACACCCGCAGCCAGGTAGTTTACATAGTCTGCGTACCAAGGGATAGCTTCAGAAACTTTCATAAGCTGGTCGTCTGGAAGAGAATTGTTGATGGGGATTTTCTCAGTTTCCAGGGCATGGATACGATTGAGGTGGTTTGCCATGACATTCTCTGTACCTTTCTTGTCTCTTATCTCCAAATCAAACTCTTGTAAGAGGAGAATCCATATAATTAACCTAGGTTTAGCACATTTTTTTGCCAGGAGGTAACAGATAGCGGCATGATCCGTGTAGACAATGACTTTTGAACCAATGAGGTAGGATCTGAACTTGTCAAAGGTATACACAACTGCAAGAAATTCTTTCTTGGTAGTTGAATAATTCCTTTGAGCTTCATCGAGGGTTTTCGATGCATAGTATATCACATAATGTTTTTTCTATACATTGGCCCAAGACAACACCCACAGTATAATCACTAGCATCACACATGATTTCAAAAGGGTGATCCCAATCAGGGGCTCTAATGATGGGTGTTATTGTAAGAGCATGCTTTAGATGGTTGAAACTTTTAACGCATTCTTCGTCAAAATTGAATTCAACATCCTTTAGTAGCAAATTTGTCATCGGCTTGGTTATCTTTGAGAAATCCTTTAAAAACCGTTGGTAAAAGCCTGCATGACCTAGGAATGCGCAAACCTCCCTTACATTGATAGGAATAGAGAGCTTGGAAATTACTTCGATCTTGGCCTTATCTACTTCAATTCCTCGGTTACTGACCTTATGGCCGAGGACAATGCCTTCCTTTACCATAAAGTGACACTTCTCCCGGTTTAATACAAGATGTGCTTCTTCATACCGTTTGAGGACAAGGGAGAGGTGTTTTAGGCATGAGTCGAATGAATCTCCGTATACAGAAAAATCATCCATAAAAACTTCCATAATTGTTTCAGTGAGACCAACGAATATGGCAGCCATGCAACGCTGGAAGGTTGCAGGTGCATTACAGAGGTCAAACGACATTCTTCTAAATGTGTATGTTCCGAATGGGCAAGTGAAAGTATTTTTCTCTTTGTCATCTAGATGTATGGGTATTTGATAGAATCCAGAGTAACCATTGAGATAGTAGAAATATTCTTGATGAGCCAACCGTTCTAATACTTGATCAAGAAAAGGCATTGGGAAATGATCCTTTCAAGTTGCCTTGTTTAACGTTCTATAATCAATGCACATCCTCCATCCTATAATCATTCGAGTGGGGATGAGTTCATCATTTTCATTTCGTATCACAGTAGTTCCACCTTTCTTCGGGACCACATGCACGGGACTCACCCATGGTGAATCTGATATCAGATAGATTATCCCATCAGTGAGCAATTTAATGACTTCGAGACAGACTACTTCCTTCATATTTGGATTCAATTTGTGTTGATGTTCAATAGTTGGCTTGTGATCTTCCATCATGGGGATTTTGTGCATGCGCAGTGCTTGACTAACCCCAGTGAGGTCGCTCATCTTGTAGTTGATTGCTTTTCTTCTTTCCTTCAATTCCGTCAAAAGTTTGTCTTCTTGTTCCGCCGTTAGATCTGAAATTATGATGACTGGGCAGATCTTGAGTTCATCTAGAAACACGTATTTCAATCCTTCCGGCAGGGGCTTCATTTCAGGAGCTTTTGGCTTTTCACATGCTTCTTCAGTAACATCCACTGCTTTTAGTTCCTCAATCTTGGCTTCAGGATCTTCTTCAGCAGTATCGAGGTGGAAAACACAACTTTTCACTTGTTGGTCGTCTAAACTTTTTGCATTCGGATTGGTGAGGGTCATCCCTAAAGGATCTTCTTGTTCATAATTGTGGGCTCTGATCTCCAAAGTCTGAGATGAACACATGAACTTCGAAGTAAACATAGCGGAAGCGATTCGTTTAGCAGCGGAATACCAAAAAAAATCAGCGGAAATTAAAACTTTTTGAGATAAGACATTGAAACCATAAAAACTCCTTTCATAGATTCAAGATGAAATGTTTACATCTCTGTTAATTACTTCTTGAGTAATTATACACAGCATGCTACAAAATCTCAAGAGACGAATCAAAACTCAGACCATGACTCCAAGGACCTGAGAGTACAGAGGATGCATATGACTGACTATCTATCTATATAACTCAGCAGTCTGAATCTCCACCTGAGATTTACTGCTGCTTCGGGTACTGCTGCTGCTGATACTGGTCACCTGGAGATTGGTCCCTTCGTCCTTGGCGACCACCTAAAAAGTTGAAATCTACGGGGTGAGACAATTTTAAATAATTGTCCCAGCGGGAGTTATAACTCTTCACCAGAAACATGATTATTACAGAATAAGAGAATAACAGTACATAAAGAAGTCATATATATTTTAGGAGTAGTTAGAACAATGTTTCACATATTGTAATCTATTCCTCCTACTAGAAGCAAAGAATCTCTAAGACAACCCACATATCTCTTTTCTTTTAGAAATAAAAGGACATGTATAACATCTATTTATTATAAATCCATCATCACCACACTAGCTCTCTCTTCAGGCTTAGATCATATATCCATCACCTGGCATTATAATAAGGGATATCATGGCCTGTAGCCATACCCTTTCCTACAAGGTGTTAGGATTCCAAATCCACAACATAACTGTATTATTAGTACACATGAAATCATACTTAACCATACTCAAGTGACACAAGGGTTATTTACATTCATTACCCATAAGTCTACAGTTAAGCCTTTCATAGGATTATCTTGTAATAGAATTTCACATAGTAACACTCTATATTAGGATCACATTTCATAATTTAACATAGGGATAGCAATCCCTAAACATCTTATCACTAAGAATCCAGAAAGTGAGAGTCCAAACCCCTGGACTAATTATAACATTTATTACCAATAACACATTATTTTATCTGGTCATCTAAATAATATGACCTTTGATGATCATCAGTGCATATTACTCATGACTCATTCAACCTATCAAACTCATAAGTTATCACTTATCAGATAACATACATGTTATTGAATATTAAACATTAGCATAGCAGCTAAGAAAGAAGGATACTAAATGTAACAAGTCTAACTTACATCAATTACCATTTCTCAATTCTCTCATCACAAGTCATCTGTTAAGCATGACCTTGATGGTACTCATGGCTCTCACAACCTATCAATCTCATAAGATGCCACTAACAAGGCACCATGATATATCACTATTCATAAAGCTAACAACATGCTTTTAATGAATATATCATCATTATCCATACCTGGATATGATCATCCTCATATAGGAACCTCCACGGTCAATTCAACTGATAACAGTAAATCACTCATTTAAAGAAGTTGTATCTCCCTACTCATACGAGAGCTAGGTTTCCCTGATTTTCATCAATTAGGGTTTACTATTCACAATACATGTCATCACCCTAGAATTAGGGTTTACTATTCATCATACATGTCATCACCCTAGAATTAGGGTTTACTATTCACCTCATGGTGAATAGATCTCATAACATCACCATGTACGAGAAACATCATCATTAAAGACCTCAGATAAGATTAAGATTCATCAATGATCATAATTAGGGTTTCCATGATTTCACATAGTGGATCATACCCTATTCATGCACATTCATGTATATTGAAGGTATTTTACTTGAATTTCCACCATAAATGGTACTTTCTCTCTCCTCTCACTAGTAGATGGTGATTACACCACTCTATATTAGGTTGGGTTAAGTCCCCTTTGATCTTCATAAACCAAATCACCACTATCAAGTGATTAGGGTTTGATTAGAACAAGGTATCACTGAATTGAACCTCTCAGGGGCATATGGTAAAAATTACCCATTGATCATCATCATGGGTCGATTCATTAGTCACTTAGTCCCTTAGTATTTTAAGTTACCATTATGGTTTAGATTAGATCATCATTGAACCAATTATACCTTTAAGTGGTTAAGTATAAACAACCATGAAAATCTCCAATTAGGTTAGGGTTTAACCTTCAACCTTCAACCCATTTGAACCCTCAAATGAGTGTGGACTCACTGAGTTGAAATGGGTGTGAATCCATTTAAGATGAAACGGGTGTGAACTCGTTTGAGATGAAACGGGTTGAACTCGTTTGGATTGAAACGTGTTGAACTCGTTTGGATTGAAACGAGTTGAACTCGTTTGGATTGAAACAGGTTGAACTCATTTGGATTGAAACGGGTTGAACTCATTTGGATTGAAACAGGTTGAACTCGTTTGGATCTAAACGAGTGTGGACTCGTTTGGGTCTAAACGAGTGTGGACTCGTTTGAGTCCAAACCGCATGGATATGAAAGGTGATACAAAGGTTATG
Source organism: Alisma plantago-aquatica (assembly GCA_963693085.1). Taxonomy (NCBI): domain Eukaryota; kingdom Viridiplantae; phylum Streptophyta; class Magnoliopsida; order Alismatales; family Alismataceae; genus Alisma; species Alisma plantago-aquatica. The sequence continues at coordinate 62,928,309 of OY856409.1, forward strand.
ATTAAATAGGATTTCCTATGTTGAAGCCTTCAATTGGCCCAAGCCATGTTAAACACTTACAAATTGAGTCAAATAGGATGAGCCTCAATCAATTGGACACCAATTTGACCTTCAATTTAAATCCAATTAGGGTTAAGTCTAACTCAATTAAGGTTTCCAATCGGCTACTCATCAATTTTCATCAATGTGAATCAAAACAAGGTTGAGCCTATCGATTGAACTCCAATTGGGCCCAAACTTGGCCCAAACGGTCTTGAGATCGTTTGGATGATCTCCAAATAGTCTTGAGACCATTTGCCCAAATTTTCACTAAAAATTAAGTTGATTTGATAAGGGTTGAGTCCTAATTAGATTACAAACCAGCAATTTTCATCAATTTATCAACATCTTGTGATTGGACCCTCAAACTATCAAATTTCTTTAACCCTAGACCTCAAAACGGTCTTTGGGTGTCACTAAACGAGTGTGAGATCGTTTGGATGAACCCCCAAACGGTTTTGAACCCGTTTGGGTCCTTCAACCCAACACTCAACAAGATCTATATTGAAAATCAGCAATTTTAACCCGATTAGGGTTAGGGTGTTGAACTGCCTTCAACTCTTAATTGGTTATGAATTCGATTATTATTCTTTGTAGAAATGAAATTCAATATATTATGAACAGGAATCCCAAATGGTAAATGCTTGGTCAACTCATTCAAACGGGTTGGAACCCGTTTGCCCAAAAGGTTCAATTTGATTAGTTTGGAAAATCAGCACTTAATTTAATTCAATTGCCTAATTGATTGGCCTTCAACCTACGATTCCTTTTGAATTAACCCCTAAAATTAGGTGGGTAATTAGTGTACATAATTGTGAACAGGAATCCCAAACGTTCAATGCTTGGTCAATGCCCTCAAACGGGTTGGAACCCGTTTGGCCAAACCGACCTATCGAACCCGTTTGCCCTTCAAACGGTTGGTCAAGAAGGGGGGGAATCATAAGATCGTTTGATAAAGTTGGATAAGGACCAACATAGGTATTAACACCCTCCATCTTCAACCTTGAAACAAGGTCTATTCTTCACGAAAAAGTTTGCAAGAGTGCAAAGAATGATGGGGAAGAAGAACTAAGCTTAAAAGGCAAGAACAAGGATATGCATAATAAAGCTAGGAGTTTAGAATTATAAAACCCGCCTCAAACGTGGTTCCTGGAGCTCCAAGCTTCCAAGCTTCAAGCCTTTAATGGTGTCTTGAGCTCCATAGGTCATCCAAGATTGTTTCTTCAAGGAAGAGATGGGGAAGATCGGCTAGAACAAGAAACCTAAGTGAGTTAACCATAGAACCAACCTTTTAAGAAGAATTCCTCCATGAATTCGAGCAAGAAGATGGTCCAAGCTTACCTAGCTTCTCCTTGATCGTCTTCCTTCTCCAGAGCTCTGTTCTAAGTCGGTCCAAGCAAGGGAATAAGAAAGGAAGTGAAGGAAACGTTCCTTTGCAAACAAAGGAAGGGTGTATGTATATATCTTGGGGTCATTTCCAACATAAGGACAACTAGTTTCTCCTTTTCTCTACTAGGTTCCTCCTTTCTTTTAGGCACGTCCCTCCTCCTTATTTATAAGGTAAAACTCCTTTTAAAACCAAGAATTAAAGGCAAGGAAGGTCAACTTATCACTAAGGTGCACATATACATAAGGGTCTCCTTACTTACAACTTGGTGATTTAATTACAAAGGTACTCCTTATTATATGATAATTCAAAAGAAGTGCCTACTTCATTATAATAACAATAAATGATGTCAAAAGTCATAAAAGATATTCTAGAACGTGTATTTTACAAGTTGCACCCCATAATTTGGGTAAACTGCATTTTACTCCAAATTAGGGTTTTTAAGCATAAGGATCATTCCATAAGCTGCATCTTGATACCCAAGCTTGGGAAATCCATTATACTTCATCATATTCATCCTTAGGTTGCCTCAACATTAAAATAACATAAAAATATGTAATTTGCAAGTTAACCCCTCAGATTGGGTAAATTGCACATAGGTCCCTGTATGCAAAACAATACTACAACATTGTTCATAGGGGACAGAAATGGAAACATATGTTCTCTACAAGCTTTAATTACATACTAAAGGATAATTACAAACATCTAATTTCATAATTAGGCAAAACACCTAGGGTTAGCTCATAACCCAGATCAGGGGTGTTACAAATTATAAACCCCTAACAAGGATTTCGTCCCCGAAATCCCAGGGAAAGGAAGAACAGATAGATCATAATGATGATATTATGGGTTTGTAATTCGTACAAAGTCCCTTTTGTTAATTACTTCTTATCATTGTTTATGCTTGTGTAAAGCATAAACCCCTAACATAAGATGTCCATACTTTTTGAAAGGAAAAAGCATAAAAGAACATTCGTCCAAAACTACTCAAGAATGCTTACCATTAGAGGAACATACATACCTTAACACAGATATTTTACTCAGTATATTGTCTCAAAGGCTTCAATGAAGGAGTTCTTTGAGTATGCTTACTAAGTAGTTACTGAGGAAATTCACCGAGTATATTCACTAAGTTTGTTCACTAAGTATATTCACTGAAAATATTCACTAAGTATTCACTGAGTATGTTCACTAAGTATATTCACTAAGTATTCACTGAGTATACTCACTAAGTATTCACTGAAAATATTCACTAAGTATTCACTGAGTATGTTCACTAAGTATATTCACTAAGTATTCACTGAGTATGTTCACTGAGTATATTCACTAAGTATTCACTGAGTATGTTCACTGAGTATATTCACTAAGTATTCACTGAGTATGTTCACTGAGTATATTCACTGAGTATTCACTGAGTATGTTCACTGAGTATATTCACTGAGTATTCACTGAGTATGCTCACTGAGTATATTCACTAAGTATTCACTGAGTATGTTCACTGAGTATATTCACTAAGTATTCACTGAGTATGTTCACTGAGTGTATTCACTAAGTATTCACTGAGTATGTTCACTGAGTATATTCACTAAGTATTCACTGAGTATGTTCACTGAGTATATTCACTAAGTATTCACTGAGTATGTTCATTGAGTATATTCACTAAGTATTCACTGAGTATGTTCACTGAGTATATTCACTAAGTATTCACTGAGTATGTTCACTGAGTATATTCACTAAGTATTCACTGAGTATGTTCACTGAGTATATTCACTAAGTATTCACTGAGTATGTTCACTAAGTATTCACTGAGTATGTTCACTGAGTATATTCACTAAGTATTCACTGAGTATGTTCACTGAGTATATTCACTAAGTATTCACTGAGTATGTTCACTGAGTATATTCACTAAGTATTCACTGAGTATGTTCACTGAGTATATTCACTAAGTATTCACTGAGTATGTTCACTGAGTATATTCACTAAGTATTCACTGAGTATGTTCACTGAGTATATTCACTAAGTATGTTCACCAAGTATATTCACTTAAAAGATTCACTCAGCTTTTCTCATTTAATTTTTCCTATACTCTCTAGATTGTTTTAGAATAATTACCTGATCAGAGTAATCAAAAGATAACAATTTAGGAGTTTCATACTTGCCTTATCTACAATAACCATATACCTAGCCAGGGTATATGAGCATTGAGTTTAGGTAGTATGTATTTTGCTTATCATCATATTCCTCATTCTTCATATCATTATACACACAGAATTTACCATACTAGATTATTCTTCAGGTATCACATCTATATTTCATCCTTTTCATACATAGTTTAAGGGAGATTATAAATTGTTTTAAAGAATACTGATTAAGATACAAGTTCTTATCTCCCTTGTGTTCTTCAGGGACTTAGACAAGGAATTCAAAAGCAGCAAAATTACATATCTTTTACACATAGAATCCTGATATGTAATATTAAAACAAAACTTATTTCATCTGACCTGTATGGGACGTTTGTCCACGTCCTCTATTATTATAGAGCCTCCCTTGTGAGCCTTGCAGACTCTGTCCTTGGGGCTGAGTCATTATTGTATTCCTGTCTGGACAATCCCTTGCCAGGTGTCCCGGCTGTCTACATAGGTAACAGATCCTGGGTGCAAAGTGTCTATACGATCCAGTTACCGATGCTGATGCTATGTCGGAGGGCCCTCTTGGAATACTACTATGATCCCTACTTCCACTTGACACCCATTGTGTCTGGGTAGGAAATCCTGACAAAGCTGATGGTGTAGAAAATCTTGGTTTCTTAAAACTTTCAGGCCCTTGTTCTTGAGGCTGGGTGTACATCTTCTTACTACTTGTCTGTTGTTTCATGGTTTCTGACCTCTCTATCCTTCTTACTGACTCCACAAAGGCGGCAAACCTTTCTCTATTCTCTAGGGCAGACACAGGAGTGGCTAGTTCAGAGTTCAAGCCCTTTTCAAAACGTTGAACTCTTTCTTCATCGGTAACTGCCATTTGTGGACAAAACCGTAGTAACTCCATGAACTTAGCTTCATACTCGCTAACGTTCATGTGTCCTTGTGTGATCTTCTCACCTAGATACGTCCTAGGGAAGTATCTATTGACGAATTCTCGTCGAAAAACCTCCCATCCTATTTCTTTGCCTGGTCTCTTATCCTCCTCTATCATCCACCAATTACCAGCACTCCCTTTTAGGAGGTATACCGCATGTTTTACCTTTTCAGCTTCAGGAATATCAAGGATCCTGAAAGCCTTTTCCAACTCTATCAACCATAGATCAGCATCTGCTGGGTCAGATGTACCAGCATAGTCTATGGCTCCCACCCGACGAAGTCTCTCGAAAGTCTTGCCAGCTCCATAACCTTCATGATGGGCTGGTACCCTAGATGCAGATGGTGGCACCCTATCTTCTATGTGTGTTATGGCTGTCAGAAACTTATCAAATAAGGCATGGACAGCTGGGTTTTCTATCTCAGTTGGGTCAAACTGGGGTGGCTCCTTGGGTTTCTCAGGTAAGGGTTGCTCCATTTCTGGGTGCCTTGCACCTCCCTGTGGTGCAGCAACGCTACTTTCCGCCACGTACTCTTCATGTGGCTCAGACATCCTTATATATCTTCTTCTCCTGAGGAGCAGAAGGTTCTATTAGATAAGGAAGGAACACTAAGGATAGACTCGACATCCTAAGTCCTATGTCTCTATAGACTCAGCGAACCTAGGGCTCTGATACCACTAATTGTGGGCTCTGATCTTTAAAGTCCGAGATGAACACATGAACTTCGAAGTAAACATAGCGGAACCGATTCTTTTAGCAGCGGAATACAAAAAAAATCAGCGGAAATTAAAACTTTTTGAGATAAGACATTGAAACCATAAAAACTCCTTTCATAGATTCAAGATAAACTGTTTACATCTCTGTTAATTACTTATTGAGTAATTATACACAGCATGCTACAAAATCTCAAGAGACGAATCAAAACTCAGACCATGACTCCAAGGACCTGAGAGTACAGAGGATGCATAGGACTGATCTATCTATATAACTCAGCAGTCTGAATCTCCACCTGAGATTTACTGCTGCTCCGGGTACTACTGCTGCTGATACTGGTCACCTGGAGATTGGTCCCTTCTTCCTTGGCGACCACCTAAAAAGTTGAAATCTACGGGGTGAGACAATTTTAAATAATTGTCCCAGTGGGAGTTATAACTCTTCGCCAGAAACATGATTATTACAGAATAAGAGAATAACAGTACATAAAGAAGTCATATATATTTTAGGAGTAGTTAGAACAATGTTTCACATATTGTAATCTATTCCTCCTACTAGAAGCAAAGCATCTCTAAGACAACCCACATATCTCTTTTCTTTTAGAAATAAAAGGACATGTATAACATCTATTTATTATAAATCCATCATCACCACACTGGCTCTCTCTTTAGGCTTCGATCATATATCCATCACCTGGCATTATAATAAGGGATATCATGGCCTGTAGCCATACCCTTTCCTACAAGGTGTTAGGATTCCAAATCCACAACATAACTGTATGATTAGTACACATGAAATCATACTTAGCCATACTCAAGTGACACAAAGGTTATTTACATTCATCACCCATAAGTCTACAGTTAAGCCTTTAATAGGATTATCTTGTAATAGAATTTCACATAGTAACACTCTATATTAGGATCACATTTCATAATTTAACATAGGGATATCAATCCCTAAACATCTTATCACTAAGAATCCGGAAAGTGAGAGTCCAAACCCTTGGACTAATTATAACATTTATTACGAATAACACATTATTTTCTCTGGTCATCTAAATAATATGACCTTTGATGATCATCAGTGCATATTACTCATGACTCATTCAACCTATCAAACTCATAAGTTATCACTTATCAGATAACATACATGTCATTGAATATTAAACATTAGCATAGCAGCTAAGAAAGAAGGATACTAAATGTAACAAGTCTAACTTACATCAATTACCATTTCTCAATTCTCTCATCACAAGTCATCTGTTAAGCATGACCTTGATGGTACTCATGGCTCTCACAGCCTATCAATCTCATAAGATGCCACTAACAAGGCACCAGGATATATCACTATTCATAAAGCTAACAACATGCTTTTAATGAATATAACATCATTATCCATACCTGGATATGATCATCCTCATATAGGAACCTGCACGGTCAATTCAACTGATAACAGTAAATCACTCATTTAAAGAAGTTGTATCTCCCTACTCATACGAGAGCTAGGTTTCCCTGATTTTCATCAATTAGGGTTTACTATTCACAATACATGTCATCACCCTAGAATTAGGGTTTACTATTCATCATACATGTCATCACCCTAGAATTAGGGTTTACTATTCACCTCATGGTGAATAGATCTCATAACATCACCATGTACGAGAAACATCATCATTAAAGACCTCAGATAAGATTAAGATTCATCAATATCATAATTAGGGTTTCCATGATTTCACATAGTGGATCATACCCTATTCATGCACATTCATGTATATTGAAGGTATTTTACTTGAATTTCCACCATAAATGGTACTTTCTCTCTCCTCTCACTAGTAGATGGTGATTACACCACTCTATATTAGGTTGGGTTAAGTCCCCTTTGATCTTCATAAACCAAATCACCACTATCAAGTGATTAGGGTTTGATTAGAACAAGGTATCACTGAATTGAACCTCTTAGGGGCATATGGTAAAAATTACCCATTGATCATCATCATGGGTCGATTCATTAGTCACTTAGTCCCTTAGTATTTTAAGGTACCATTATGGTTTAGATTAGATCATCATTGAACCAATTATACCTTTAAGTGGTTAAGTATAAACAACCATGAAAATCTCTAATTAGGTTAGGGTTTAACCTTCAACCTTCAACCCATTTGAACCCTCAAACGAGTGTGGACTCACTGAATTGAAACGGGTGTGAATCCATTTAAGATGAAACGGGTGTGAACTCGTTTGAGATGAAACGGGTTGAACTCGTTTGGATTGAAACGGGTTGAACTCGTTTGGATTGAAACGGGTTGAACTCGTTTGGATTGAAACAGGTTGAACTCGTTTGGATCTAAATGAGTGTGGACTCGTTTGGGTAGAAACGAGTGTGGACTCATTTCAGTCCAAACCGCATGGATATGAAAGGTGATACAAAGGTTATGATTAAACAGGATTTCCTATGTTGAAGCCTTCAATTGGCCCAAGCCATGTTAACCAATTACAAATTGAGTCAAATAGGATGAGCCTCAATCAATTTGACACCAATTTGACCTTCAATTGAAAGCCAATTAGGGTTAAGTCTAACTCAATTAAGGTTTCCAATCGGCTACTCATCAATTTTCATCAATGTGAATCAAAACAAGGTTGAGCCTATCGATTGAACTCCAATTGGGCCCAAACTTGGCCCAAACGGTCTTGAGATCGTTTGGATGATATCCAAACGGTCTTTATTTGCCCAAAGTTTGACTAAAAATTAAGTTGATTTGATAAGGGTTGAGTCCTAATTAGAATACAAATCAGCACTTTTCATCAATTTATCAACATCTTGTGATTGGACCCTCAAACCATCAAATTGCTTTAACCCTAGACCTCCAAACGGTCTTGGGGTGTCACTAAACAAGTGTGAGATCGTTTGGATGAACCCCAAACGGTTTTGAACCCGTTTGGGTCCTTCAACCCAACACTCAACAAGATCTATATTGAAAATCAGCAATTTTAACCCGATTAGGGTTAGGGTGTTGAACTGCCTTCAACTCTTAATTGGTTATGAATTAGATTATGATTCTTTGTATAAATGAAATTCAATATATTATGAACAGGAATCCCAAATGGTCAATGCTTGTTCAACTCATTCAAATGGATTGGAACCCGTTTTCCCAAAAGGTTCAATTTGATTAGTTTGGAAAATCAGCACTTAATTTAATTCGATTGCCTAATTGATTGGCCTTCAACCTACGATTCCTTTTGAATTAACCCCTCAAATTATGTGGGTCATTAGTCTACATAATTTTGAACAGGAATCCCAAACGGTCAATGCTTGGTCAACGCCCTCAAACGGGTTGGAACCCGTTTGGCCAAACTGACCTATCGAACCCGTTTGCCCTTCAAACGGTTGGTCAAGAAGGGGGGGGGGAATCATAAGATCGTTTGATAAAGTTGGATAAGGACCAACATAGGTATTAACGCCCTCCGTCTTCAACCTTGAACCAAGGTCTGTTCTTCACGAAAAAGCTTGCAAGAGTGCAAAGAATGATGGGGAAGAAGAACTAAGCTTAAAAGGCAAGAACAAGGATATGCATAATAAAGCTAGGAGTTTAGAATTATAAAACCCGCCTCAAACGTGGTTCCTGGAGCTCCAAGCTTCCAAGCTTCAAGCCTTTAATGGCGTATTGAGCTCCATAGGTCATCCAAGATTGTTTCTTCAAGGAAGAGATGGGGAAGATCGGCTAGAACAAGAAACCTAAATGAGTTAACCATAGAACCAACCTTTTAAGAAGAATTCCTCCATGAATTCGAGCTAGAAGATGGTACAAGCTTACCTAGCTTCTCCTTGCTCGTCTTCCTTCTCCATAGCTCTGTTCTAAGTCACTCCAAGCAAGGGAATAAGAAAGGGAGTGAAGGAAACGTTCCTTTGCAAACAAAGGAAGGGTGTATGTATATATCTTGGGGTCATTTCCAACATAAGGACAACTAGTTTCTCCTTTTCTCTACTAGGTCCCTCCTTTCTTTTAGGCACGTCCCTCCTCCTTATTTCTAAGGTAAACCTCCTTTTAAAACCAAGAATTAAAGGCAAGGAAGGTCAACTTATCACTAAGGTGCACATATACATAAGGGTCTCCTTACTTACAACTTGGTGATTTAATTACAAAGGTACTCCTTATTATATGATTATTCAAAAGAAGTGCCTCATTCATTATAATAACTTTAAATGATGTAAAAAGTCATAAAAGATATTCTAGAAAGTGTATTTTACAAGTTGCACCCCATAATTTGGGTAAACCACATTTTACTCCAAATTAGGGTTTTTAAGCATAAGGATCATTCCATAAGCTGCATCTTGATACCCAAGCTTGGGAAATCCATTATACTTCATCATATTCATCCTTAGGTTGCCTCAACATTAAAAGAACATAAAACATATGTAATTTTCAAGTTAACCCCTCAGATTGGGTAAATTTCACATAGGTCCCTGTATGCAAAACAATACTACAACATTGTTCATAGGGGACAAAAATGGAAACATATGTTCTCTAGAAGCTTTAATTACATACTAAAGGATAATTAAAAACATCTAATTTCATAATTAGGCAAAGCACCTAGGGTTAGCTCATAACCCAGGTCAGGGGTGTTACAATAATCCTCCTGCGTGAGGAGTGACATCTGCTCTACACACTCAATCAAGTAGACTTCCTCTGGCATGCTCGGTCTTTGCATGCTTTAAAAAACCTTGAATTCGAGAGTTTCTTTACCTAATTGGAGTAACAAAGTTCCTACTTCAACGTCGATCAGAGCTTTTGTAGTGGCGAGGAATGGACGTACAAAGATGAGTGGGTATCTAGTATCTTCTTTTATATCCATGATGACAAAGTCATACGGAACATAGGAATCTTTCCCCACCTTAACAGGTACATCCTCAATAATTCCTAAGGGTAGAGTCATAGTGTTATCTGCAAGTTGTATGGTCATGCCAGTTGGGAGAAGTTTAGCAAACCCTAGACTTTTGCAAAGGCTAAGTGGCATGATGGAGATACTGGCGCCAAGATCGGCCAATCCTTTCTTACACGATGAATCACCTATATGGAAGGAGATCCCAAAAGAGCTTGGATCCTTCTACTTCTTGGGCATCTTACTCTGGATGATGTCTGAAGTAGTTGTTGCTAACTTGACTGTTTCATATTCTTCAGTTATATATTTCCTGGTGAGAAGTGACTTCAAGTACTTTGTCTAAGCTGGTATCTCAGCCAGTGCATCTAGAAAAGGTATATCCACATGAAGCTTTTTCATGGCTTTCTTGAACTTGTTGAATTGAGTGTCAAGCTTGGTCTGCCTCAAATGAGCTGGGAAAGGTATATGAGGCTTGTACATTGGTATTTTTGGCTCTAGTGTTTCTGGTTCAACATCAGTTGGTTTCTCATAACTTTGCTTGTCTGTCTTATCAACAGTTGTTGTTTCTTTTGGTTGAGACTCAGGCGTTGTTGAGTCTTGGATGATCACATGTTCATTCTCATCTATAATACCCACAGGTGTCTTGACAGAAGGATCAGAATAGTCTTTTCCTGACCTGGTGGTGACAGCCTTCAGTTATTCTAGATGCTTGGGATTGTTTCTGGTTGGCTAGCAAAGGCTCCAGCAGGTGGTTTCATACTAGATGCTAGTTGAGATTCAATAGCTTTATGATGGGATTGATAATTAGCTATCATAGTTTGCTGGCTAGCTATCAATGTTTGTTGTGATTGTAACATCTTTTCAATCCTCCTTCCACACCATTATCACGCCACCCACACCTCCTTTTGCTGCGAGCTAGGAGGCCAAGAAGAGAAAGAAGGTGGAGAAGAAGGTCTACCCAGTTTGCCTTGGTGGTCCTTTCTCCTCGTCGAGATCTGCTCCGACACGACGTAGAAGACCACATCATCTTCACCGAGTTGTGACTACCTTCTGCATCATGCTCATGGCATAACCTTCCCTCTCTCTTGTTCTTCTTGATTCTTGCATCATGAGTGAGTAGTCACTATTCACTGGGGTGTGGGGACTAGCCCCGCTGCCCATGCTTTCATGTCTTTTCATTTAACATTCCAAGGCAATGTATATAACTTTCCATTTCATTGTTAATTGATAATATTTGTAGCCTGATTACCTGCTTGCTTTCATCTTGTTCTTCCCTATGTTATGAGAACTTCTGTATGTAGGGTGGAATGCTGATTAATGAGGTAGACTCTCAAACTAGAAATAGAATGAGACTCCTTGAGGTCGTAAGTGTATGATCCATGAGGGGACGAGCCATATAGTCTACGATGACACTTCTGTGGCCTAAACATCCCTTAGGGAGGGCCACAACCTTAGTTGGATTTTGTATCTTCTTTGTTAATCGTCAATGTTTGCTTGTAGATTAATCACCTGCTCGCTTGTCGATTAGTGCGGTTGACTCCCTGACTAGAAATAGAATGGGATTCCTTGAGGTCATAAGTGTATGATCCGTGAGGGGATGAGCCATCTAGCCCGCGGTGATGCTTCTATGGTCTAAACATCCCTTAGGGAGGACCTCAGCCTCAGTTGGATGTTGTATCTTTGGAACTGTGAGCGCATGATCCGGATGGCGACGAGAAATATGATGCCTAAGGGGATGCTTATGCGGGCCTAAACATCCCTTAGGGAGGGTTCACAATAGTTCCATTTGGATAGTTAGATTCTTGCCTGGATGTTATGTGTTTGGATGTGTTTGCATGTGCAGTGGTAGTGAAACCCGGTACCATCCTAGTGATTCCATATCATTTATCTAGAACAAACTTTAATTCTGCTCTTTTATTTTCTTGCATTTAGTATTAATCAAACACAAACCAATCAATCGTTCTAAATATTAGTCTTACTTGTTCTAGATTCGACTAACAAGGATTATTAAAAATGTTGTCCTTTGGGATTCGATCCTTAACTATACTGTGATAAGACCCGTACGCTTGCGGATGGTATTATTACATGAGGTTTTGGTAAAAGCTTGGGGATTTCAACCCTGAGTGAGTTTGTAGTGTGATAATATTCCACAACACCAAGCCAAATCACACCCAAACTAGATAAAGCTAGAGAATCAGGTTGGCCCAACGCTGACCCGGTCGACTCAACCAATGAAAGGAGAGTCTAGTGGGGTCGAGCCAACTGGACCAACCATCAGAGGAAAAAGCAGACAGCGTGAGCCCAGGAACTGCAGTCTTTAGGGACACATGGCAGATCAAGATTGGCCCATGAAGGTAAATACCCTAGAAACTCACAGTTCTTAGATAAATCATAGAAAATAGCCCTCTTATTAGAAAAATATGAATAAACTACCAAAATTCTTAGAAAAATGATTAGAACCAAATGAAACCATAATATTAGTCTTTTAAAGCTTAAATAGTAGTGTTATCATGTAAGTTATGTTACACTTGTCTCATGAGTAATAAGTATCAAATAATGACCCAAAATTATGAGAATTTATCAGTTACTCTAAAATATGTCATATGATTTGTTTGATGTCATAGATTGTAATATTGATGAATGAAATCATGTAATTTTCTCAATGTGGCTAATTAGGGCCAATAACCCCAAGTAAAATGTAATAATTATAATTTTGATCAATAAATGATGAAATATTCAGTATATGCTAAAATCAGTGTATGGAACCTCATATTAATTATGAGATCATAATTATACATATAAATAATGTTACATGTTAAATGATTTTAAAATGATGAAAACCCCTAACAAGGATTAATAAATGTGACCTAAGGTATATGTGTGAACATAATAATGAATAAACCCTAATGTGGAATAAATGGAATATATGCTCAATATAAATAGATCAAATGAGTAATGATGGAGATAGTCCTCATGAACTAAGCTAAATCATAAAATGTATATATTAGGGTTAAGATGATGAGAATCTGATGATAGTACATAATCTTGTCTTAACTAGGGGTTTGACCAAGATATAGTTGACACAAAGATATAGTTGATATCAGAAATATGTGGTGATTAGTAAATCTGTGATCAAGGTACGCTTCACCTCTTACTTGGATTATAATATAGTATGCTTGCATTATGTGTAGTAAAATACTTGACATATGATATTGGACGAAATGATTGTTCTTGTATGATATCTTGCTTGATTTTCCATACTTGTGGCTATAACACATGAAACATAATATATATGTTCCATTATATCCAAGCACTTCAACTCTTTGGTAGTAAAGTGTTGGAAAGTAAAGTACTTCAACTCTTTGGTAGTAAAGTACTTGAAAGTGATCCAACTCTTTGGTAGTAGATCACATCGTGAAATGATCCAACTCTTTGGTAGTAGATCATAAAGGCCTTAATGTATTCAACTCTTAGGTAGTAAATGCATGGATGATATACTAGATAACATGCATAAAATATGTGTTCTCTTGTGTTAATAAACATTCTTGTTCAAGTTTTCTTTTGTTATATTTCTTATTTAATTGCCAAGCATTAGTTTTATCTTATTGCCAAGTCTTAGTAATGAGAGGTATATAAAAAGACATGTAGGCATACTCAGTACAATATTCTTGAATATTGTACTAATGTTTACCACATGTAATCTTTTGTTTAGGTTGTAGACATATGATCTTGAAGATATAGGATAGTCTAGAGTTGTGTGGCGAGATGATGTACAGGTGGACCTATAATCTTAAGTCATGTTGTTTAGTGGTAGTACATGCATATGTAAAAATTTACTGCTCAATATGTAATATCAAATATTTTAACAATTCATTTTGTAATTATATGTTGAATGGTGAACATGTGTTGTATGCTTGTTTATTGTTCATGCACATGTGCTAATGTTGTTTCCTTCTGACTTCCTCTGATTTTCTCCTTCTTAGCCTAGTATGTGGTGTTAAAATTGGGATTCTCACTGAGGTGAGGGTTTCAACTTAGATGTCACACATCAGATTAAGTTTTAGAAAATCCGTGGACATCACAGGTGGTATCAGAGCATGAAAAATAGCAAAGACTGACATTTTTTCATTATGCAACTCAAAAATAAAGAAAACCTTGAACTTGAAAATTCTTAGGGTTAGATTAGTTGTCTTTTAGAGACTAGATCTGACTTTGCCACTAGGTTAGCACCTAGATGTCTGAGAACTAGGTCTATACTGGTGCTTGTTGTATAGAAGGTCCGTAGGTGTCGTTCTTTCCTTATAGTGCAACAGTATGGGACGTTGCATTATTTGGAAATGACATACATCACGAGAAGAGAAACCTTTGACATATGATGCATCTATGTTTTGGGTAGCTACACCAATATACACCATGTTCTCATCTTTTTTACTAGGTGACATGACACTAGACTCTCTACTATGTGTGGGACACTCATTTTGCGGAATTAGTTTTTGATTCCAATCAGATCGAACCTTGATAGTTTTCTCTAACGCTTGTTTTATTGGAGAAAAACTATATAATATTTTATTATATATGAATATATTACAAAAATGTGTCCCCACACATGTACGAGTAGGAGGTGGTCATGCAACATAATTGAAAGTGAATGGCATCAGTCTAGAAGAGAGAGTAGTTCTAGATTAGATGTCTAGAGCCTTGTTGAAATATGTGATAAATCGAATAGATGAAATATGTTCAAATGATAAGATCTAAGCCTTATATAGATGATATAAGATGGTTTATGATGACCAATGTTTGTTTTTAAGGACATGAGTTTAGATTTGAGGTTTTGAAATAAGCTTAATGATGCAAGTACATAGACTTTATGAGATAAGATAAGCTAAGCTAAGACAAGATGTGAGTCAACATGAGCCTCAATCTCTTTTATGAAGGAGGACCTCTAGTGTTAGGACCAATTTTAGGGTTAATTCCAGTGAGGATGAGACCCACAAGGAGAAGGTTAGAGAACCTAAACTCTAAGATATGAGGATGATGAGAAATATGTGATATGATATGTCCTACACTAGAATACTCCTGAGTGATTGATATGAGTTACTTTATGCATGGTTCCTATAGTCCTGTTAAACCCTAGATGTCCTTGGGAGGATCAAACCCTAGAGACAAAGAGAGGGTGGCTATATACGTGCATGTGAAGGAAATATGAGAACCTACCATCTGGGCAAGGGAGAGAGATTTCCAAGACCCTGGAGGAGGTAAATTATATTAGTTTCTATAAAGCCTCAAGCTCGAGTTGGTGGTTCCTTGTAGGAATCTAGTGGTTGCATATATAAGAGAGTTTTGGGTAAGTGTGCATCATGGGTAGAGAATCTATGAAAATAATGTCATATCATGTTTTGGTTTATGCTTATCTGACTAGAGCTTATGAAGTTGATCACTAGTTCCAATGAGGTAGATCTAAGAACCCTAGACTAACAAGGGAAGATAAAGTTTGTGCACATGTGATAATCATAGATTTGGATGAGCTCAGAGAGACTGGGCATAGCACTACCCTCATGATAAGGGTCTAATGAACCTTAGTTAGACAAGATAATGTTTTGATATGTGTTTGATAAGACATCATATAAGTTTTTTTAGCACAACCTTGATATAATATACGTGTTTGTGATCTAATCCTGAGAATTGATATATGGGTATGACTTGATGGAAAACCTAGCGATGGTTTAATAGATCTCTATGTATAGAGGGTTAACCATGCATATGAATAATGATCATGTAATATAGTTGGTTAATCTAGTGATGAAGTCACTAATAAAGGTTTAAACCTAATATGAAAAGTGAAGTGAAATCATATTAATGACACATGCTAGATAAGGTGTTAATATTAGTGCTTAATAAATATGATGAAATATGTTAGTGTGGTGCTAATCTTAGTTTTTAATGAATATGTTGAATATAATTTGAAAACATAGCGACATAAAATGATGTTGACATCTTGATATGATCTAGATGGATAAAGTGGGTTAATTATAATTAACCCCTATGTATAACATATAAAATAATGTCAAAATATTAATGCTTGGGTAACATGTGGATGTAAATCCTAAATTTTGAAAGATTTCATGTGATAACTGAATCTTCTGAACCCTTGTTTCAACCTTTAATGGAGTGACTGTGCACCTAAGATGCTTGTAAACCTCGTAGGAATGGTACATATATGTTCTAGACATGATGTTTATGGGAATGTTGCACCTAGAATAGTACCCTACCTATTGATGAAGACATGCTTAGTTTTTCCTTGGAGTATGAGTATGATTTAATTTGAGAACAAAATTTCTTTTAAGATGTATATGATGTGATGGAGTGGATTTTTGCCTTAATTTTGAGGACAAAATTCTTTCAGGTGTGTAGGATGTGATGAAATGAAATTTTGGAGTGTTCAAATGTCTAATGACATATTTGAATTTAGATGTTTGGGTTATATTGAGAGTTCAAAGAGTTTGAGTAAAGTTGAGAGAGAAAATGACATTAACTTTATGTTTATGTTCCTAAGTACACATGTCCCTTTTTAAGGAATAAATTGAGTATCCAAGAAGTTATATCTTGACTCCAATAGCTATGATGATGATAAAGCTAAGTTTAAAGTGTCATGAAGTTTCAAGGTATCTAGAGAACGTTAATTGGGTTTGAAATCAAATGAATTTGTTGATGAATTATGTAAGGTTGACCATGGTATTTTATCATTTAACATAGGTATAACTTTTCCTTGGAATGTCACACATGCTTAGTTGCTGACATGAAGAGGAGCCGCAAATCTGGTATTTCTCAGATCACATCTTAGCTGCATGAAGGTAATCAATGGACAAGATTATCTCCCCTACACTACGATTAGAAGACAATCATGGGTGGCTGGAGGCTACGGCGTGGTGGCCAGTTTTGTGATGGATCGTGGGTGAAGGCACAACACTAATCCTAGAATCCACCTCACCCCTTCTTCTCAAGTCATTTGACCCCTCATTTGTACTATGTCATGAAGAGACGAGTGAGTTACACCTTCCCGTCCCCATCGATTCTCCACTCCACCAAGAAAGCAAAGCATGAGATGGGGAGAAGAAGGAAGAGTGGTCTAGGAGAAGACCTCAATGGCGTTAAAGAACCTTCAAACCTTCATGAAGCCATTGGGAGGTAGAGATTCATGCTTTGGGTTGAATCTGGGTAGATGAACTCGGGGTTGTCAGAGAAGAAGACTAGCTTTGGAGGTCGCATGGAGTTCACCCCACTACATATGGTGAATATGGTTGAGTTCATAGAGTGCTTGTGCTACTGTGAGAGGTTTTGAATCAAAGAAACATTAAGCAGAGTCTTACTGCCTCTTCTACTCCACTACACCATAATCAAGTGACAATGAGCTCATCAAATAAGATCTTTAGAGGTGAATCCAAGGAGTCAAGAAACTGTGGATGCCCAAACAACGTCGTTGAAACTGATCGTTGCCATAAAGGCTAACGAGGAGCATATTTGCTGCATTGATTCCTCACCAGAGAGGAGGACCTCACAACGGAGGCTTCACAATAAGAGGACCACATCACGTCGAATGCGAGAAAGGTCGAGTAAGGAGAGCCCTTAACCAAGACAAATCACACCCAAACCAGATCAAGCCAGAAATTAGGGTGGCCCAACGCTGACCCGACCGGCTCAACCAAGGAAAGGAGAGTCTAGTGGGGTCGAGCCAACTAGACCAACCAACAGCAAAAAAAAATCAGCTGGTGTGAACCCAGGAACTGCGGTCTTCAGGAACACGTGGCTGATCGGGATTGGCCCACAAAGGTAAATACCCCAGAAACTTATAGTTCTTAGATAAATCATAGAAAATAGCCTGCTTATCAAAAAAATACAAATAAAGTACCAAAATTCTAAGAAAAATGAGTAGAACCACATGAATCGCCGGGGGCTCGCTTCGCTCGTTACCATCCTCCATTTTCTCCTTTAATCAAATGACAAAGACATTGTTGAGAAAGAAATGGCTTTTCCTAATATCAGTCTTTTAATGCTTAAATATTAGTGTTATCATGTAGGTTATGTTACACTTGTTTCATGAGTAATAAATATCAAATAATGACCCAAAATTATGAGAATTCATCAATTATTCCAATATATGTCATATGATTCGTTTTATGTCATAGATTGTAATATTGATGCACAGAATTATGTAATTTTATCAATGTGGCTAGTTAGTACTAATAACCCCAAGTAAAATGTAATAATTATAATTATGATTAATAAATGATGAAATATTCAATATATGCTCAAATCAGTTTATGGAGCCTAATATTTAATTATGAGATTATTAATATACATATAAATAATGTTACATGTTAAATTATCTTAAAATGATGAAAAACCCTAACAAGGATTAATAAATGTGACCTAAGGTATATGTGTGCACATAACAATGAATAAACACTAATGTGGAATAGATGGAATATATGATCAATATAATTAGATCAAATGAGTAATGATGGAGATAGTCCTCATGAACTAAGATAAATCCTAAAATGGATATATTAGGGTTAAGATGATGAGAATCTGATGATAGTACATGATCTTGTCTTAACCAGGGGTTTGACCAAGATATAGTTGACACAAGGATATAGTTGATATCAAGAATATGTGGTGATTAGTATATCTTTGATCGAGGTACACTTTACCTCTTACTTGTCTCATTATACAATATGCTTGTATTATGTGTAGTAAAATACTTGACATATGATATTGGATAAAATGATTGTTCTTATATGATATCTTGCTTGATGTTCCATACTTATGGATATCAACACATGAAACATAATATATCTATTCCATTATATCCAAGAACTTCAACTCTTTGGTAGTAAAGCACTAGAAAGTAAAGTACTTCAACTCTTTGGTAGCAAAGTACTTAGAAGTGATCCAACTCTTTGGTAGTAGATAACATTGTGAAATGATCCAACTCTTTGGTAGTAGATCATAAAGGCCTTAATGCATTCAACTCTTAGGTAGTAAATGCATAGATGATATAATGGAAAATGTGCCTAAAATATGTGTTCTCTTTTGTTAATAAACATTCTTGTTCAAGTATACTTTTGTTATATTTCTTCTTCTATTGCCAAGTATTAGTTTTATCTTATTTCTAAGTCTTAGTAATGAGAGGTATATAAAAATACACATATGCATACTCAGTACAATATTCTTGAATATTTTTTTGACGTGTACCACATGTAATCTTTTGTTTAGGTTGTGGACATATGATCTTGAAGATCCAGGATAGTTGAGAGTTGTGTGGCGAGCTGATGTACAGGTGGACCTATCGTCTTAAGATCATGTTGTTTAGTGGTAGTACATGCATATGTAAAAATTTACTACTCAGTATATAATATCAAATGTTGTAACAACTCATTTTGTAATTATATGTTGAATGGTGAACATGTGTTGTATGCTTATTTATTGTTCATGCGTGTGTGCTATTGTTGTTTCCTTCTGACTTCCTCTGATTTTCTCCTTCTTAGCCTAGTGTGTGGTGTTAAATTGGGATTCTCTCTGAGGTGAGGGTTTCAACTTAGACATCACACATCAGATTAAGTTTTAGAAAATCTGTGGACGTCACAATTAAAGTGATTCACGACAGTTAAAGGCAGCCCAGGGCAAACACAAATCATATGCTGATAATCGTAACAGACCCCTGGAGTTCCAAGTGGGAGATAGAATGTATCTCATGGTCTCTCCTTGGAAAGGTGTTTTGAGGTTTAGGAAGAAGGGTAAGTTGGCTCCCAGGTTTATGTGACCTTACCCTATAGTGGCACATGTTGGAAAGGTGGCCTATAAGTTGGAGTTTCCACCTGAGTTGTATAAGTTCCATCCAGTGTTCCATGTGTCCATGTTGAGGAAGTGCCACCCTGATGCCGAGTTAGTACTTCAACCAGTAGAGGTTGAGTTGGAAGAAGATATGTCATATGTGGAAGGTCATGTGTTGATCCTGGATAGGAGGATCTAGAAGTTGAAGAAGAAGGATATCATTTTGGTTAAGGTTCTGTGGCATCATCATGGTGTTGAGTAAGCCACATGGGATCTTGAGGAAGATATGCGTAGGAAGTACCCATCTCTTTTCACTTAGGATTTTGGGGGCGAATTCCTTGTTAGGGGTTTATGGTTGTAAGGCCCCTAACCTAGATTTTGGGCTAACCTTGTTTTCTTTTCTTGATTATGTTCTTGGAAACTTAACCTAATCATTTGAGATGCTTTGTTAGTATGTGACAAGCTTAAGTTTTTAGTTTGGTCTTGTTTGGATGATGTTTGAGCTTTGTTTGCTTGTTTTGGGCCAAGTTGAAATTTACCCATGTTGAGGGGTTATCTTGCAATTTTTCACATGTAGAATGTGACCATAGTGCTTTAGCATCATAAGAGAGAGAATGATGATATAGGACACCTTTTTGGACCTTGGATGATGAGGTGGCATCATGTGGTGATGCTAGAGTTTTCTAGGGTTTGGCTTTAATGATGTGCATCGACCTTGAACATGTTAGAGGTGTGTTGTGACCACATCACCTTACTTGGAGGAGTGTTGCGACCACAACACATGCCCCAGTTGATGCTTGTTTTGACCATGAATGTCTTAGATAGGTTAGATCGAGATGGTTGTTTCATTGTGATGTGTTTTGACCAGGTTGGTTTAGTGACCTTTTGTTGTGGTCGAGACAAGGTTCCTGGATGTTTGTTTCAACCTTAGGGTGGTGGTGACCTATGTGGTCGAAACCGCACCTAGGTTTTATCACCAAAGGTTTCATGCATATGTTTAGTGGCTACTTAGATGTTTTCTTGGTGGACAAGTGTCCCTTTAGTGTTCTTATATGTTGACAACTCATACCCCACCTTACTTCCCTCCTCCTTTGAGTATATAACATCTCTCTTATACATGTAAATGACCTGGTTTGGCCCTCTTTCGTCTCCTTCCTTGCTTGGCCAACCTTTGAGCTTGGTGAAGCTAGGTAGTTCTAATCTAGGTCCTTTGGAGGTTGATTAACCTTGCATGTGGTGCTTTGAAGCTTGCTCACCTTCCTTGTGGTGATTCTTGGTGGTTTCTTCTCTTGGTAAATGGTTCTACCTCTTTGATCACGTTTTTCCTTTGGAACCCTACCTTCCTTCTTCTCTTTTCTCAACCACAAACTATGGATTATCCATGGTGGTTGTTTTGAGAGAAACTCCTCCTCACAAGGGTTGTCGACTATGTTTGACATGGTGGTACCCGAGTGAGAGGAAGTTTTTTCCTCTTTATCCCTTCTTCTTTTAGTTTAGCCTAGGTTTTATTACCCTCTTTTCTTCAACTATCTTTGAATTTGGTGTATTATTCTTCTTTATGTGATCTTGTAGCCAAAAGTTGAGCTTTTGGTGGAGCTTCATTTTCCTCCTTGGTGATCGAGAGCTTGGATCTTGTTCCTTCACTTAAGGGGGGTCATATAGCTTTCCCCTCTCTATTTTAGCATTCATATCTTATTTGCATGTTGCTATTTCTATCTATAAAACGTGATCTTAACATGCTAGATGATTATATCATGATCTAGGGTTTGAATCTAGATGATAATCCTATGAAGCTTGCTTCTAATTATAACCATATTTCCTTTTACCCAATTTTTTTGGAATGATTATGAAATGGATGGTTTTCTCCTACCTTTGAACTTGGTTTTTGATTACATGCATATGTCTGTGTACCCTAGTGTAACATGGAGTTTGGGTTCTATTTTGCTTATGTTGAACGTTATTTTATCTCTCTTACATGAGGTTCCTTCATGGTGACTTTCCAAAACATATGTCTTTGGGTTTTGGTGATCGTTTTAGTATGATGTTTTCCACCTTAACAATGGTGGTTTTTCTTTGATGTACATCTTCTATTTTGGCTGTGGAATACTTCGATTTGGATTGTGTTCATCCCTATTTTGAAGTATGGTTTCTTGCCCTTGTGGTAGCTTGACCTTGGTGGTCACTACCCCTTTGATTTATTCATGGTCGACACACTTGATTATGGGGAATGGTCGTGATGCTTTGTTTTGTTTCAGTCAAAACATATGACCTTGACTTATGGTCACAATGCTAACCTTCATGGGTTGAGGGTCATAACACATGATGGTCAACACACATGGTTTGTGTCATGGTCAAAACCCTAACCCTAGGGTGGGCAACACACATGTTTTTGTTGCGGTTGAGACACATGCTTTGGTTTTAGTTGAGACACTCTTCTTAGTAGTGGTTGAGACACTTGTCTTGATGGTGGTTGAGACACCTATTTTGAAGGTGGTCAAGAAACATGTTTTGTGAGTGGTCGAGACATATATGTAATGGTTGGTCGAGACACACACATGAGTATGGTTGCTACACATGTGAAACATTGTGAGGTTGTTACACATGTACATGTAAATGTTGGTTGATACCCAATGATGTTTAGATAGTTGATTAATCAAGTTAATGATGATGTTCTAATCCTAGTATGCTCTAAGAAAGTGGGAAATTACATAGCTAAGGTTTTTTCATTGAATTATGATATGAAATCCTAATCGGCTATGAGTATGAAAGCATAACCCTAATCCTAGGGTATGCTATGCTTGTTGAGTTTATTGGATGAATAACATGTGATTGAAATTTCTCTCTCCTATTTGTATGAATCTAACCATGCAGGTGAATGAATGTCAATTTCATAGCTAGTGAATGCTTTGGTGTATGTTATATGACACATGTTGATACCTTTGAGCCTTTACAACGCATGATGAGACATAATGTGATACATGAATTATGTGATTGGGTCCTTTGACCTGGCAGAGGCAATATGCCTAGTGTGAGGTATTATCCTCTAATTATGAGATGAGGGATTGATATCCCATGAAAGGGTGATTATGTTGATGGTCTTGAATTGACAATCATGAAAAGTGATAGTGTGACAAGTTTACACATTGTACGTCTTATATCTTTTGTAGTTGTATTATGCCCTTATCTTTATAGAATTTGTTTAGGGTTCATATGTTATAACTTTATTGATGTTAAAAGACACTTAATTGGCATAATTAATCAAGAGAAACCCTAATCATGTAGTTTTCCTATGCCATAGATCCATCTTCGACGTCAATATTTGCTGGATGGTGAAATAAGTTCTCCCTTAGTGGAAGCTCAAAGTCATATACTTTTTACTATATGCATTTCACAAGATTGGCTGCGGTCATACCCTGGCAGGAGAACGGTCGAGGCCGTAACTCAATGATGTGATAATATGAATATATGTATATGATATTTTGAGGATGTCTGTGGTCATACCTTGGTAGGAGTGTGGCTGCAGTTGTAACTCAGTTTCACTAGTACTGGGCCTATATACCAAGGCAGGCTAGGCTATTTTGTAGTTTGACTCTATAAGTCACTATGGCCTACTCAGAATGACTAAGGGTGAGGAGAGATCATGGATTCCATCTCTTCCATTGATCTTGTATGGCACCAATTTCAACTTAGTAGTGTTCAGTTGGATCATGAATGGTATATCTCATCTTTACATGGAATAATGAAACACTAATACAACTATGTAGTATATTTGCTTAGGGTCATATGAAAATCACATTGGATGGCCATTGCCTTATTCTTATACTGTTTAGTTGATAACAATTATACATGTTCTTCATATTCCTTCTTAGAATATTAATTGATCTACTGCTCAGTGGTAATTTCCTTAATTGCTTAGCATGTATTATCAGTTTAATACATATTGTTTAGTTGAATCTGCTCAACCTACTGATAATGTTATCTATATACTTTTATTTATCTTGTGATTAAAATAGATGTTGGTGGAGAGTTATATCTCCCACTGAGATATGGATCTCACCTTGTGGGATTCCACATCTTTTAGGTGGTCATGCAGGATGCGGTAGAGATCGTGTAGTTGAGTTTGAGCAATAAGAGGAACAATAGCCATTGAAGGTTGGACATGCTGCTAGTGTGTTTTTTAGTAGAGTCCTATATGTTGTCCCTGTACTCTCAGGTCCTTGGGGAGGTTTTTTGGTTTTGTATATCAATGCAATGTTTTGGCTATGTACCCTTGTTGTACAGATCTGGTTTGCATGTATATAAACAAGTTATCAACAAGTTATCATGATGTAACAGGTTGTGTCTAGGAAGCCAATGAACATTGATATGTAAGTCTTTATGTATGTTATGCAATGCATGTGGTAGACTTGTGAACTCACATGCAATAAATGTATTCTTTTGGTGCCTATGAGAATTTGGTTTTATTTTCAAGTGTTTTTTGGTAACCTGATTGATTAGTTATTTTTCCACACTTTGATTTTAAGTAATCTCGCTTCGTTTCATGTAGGGTGTCACATATCTTGTTGTAACATTGGAGGTCCTACTTAGTAAAAGAGCTTGAGGCTCATGCATATTCATCCTTATCTTAGCTCATCTTAAGTAAGAAAAGGTAATGCACTTTCATCTTCAAGACTTAGCTTAGATTCTTTTAAATTGGATTAATCTCATATAAAACTTAAATCTTTACAAGGAAACTAATACCATCTGAGATCAAACTTATATATATATATATATATATAAAATTACACATGCTTATTTCATATATAAATCAATCATCTACTCTAACTGTCACTACACAATAAGGCTCTAGACATCTAATCTATATCTACTCTCTCTTCTAGACTGATGTCATTCCCTTTCACTTAGGTTGCATGAACACTTCCTACTCTCCTGTGTGAGGGACACCTTTTTTGTATATATATACAATATTATATAGTTTTTCTCTGAGAAAACAAATGTCAGAGAAAACTGTCGAGGCTCAAGCCGATTGGAAAACAAAACCAAATCAGTAAAATGAGTGTCCCACACACATTAGATAGTCCAGTGCCATGTCACCTAGTGAAATGGTGAGATAAAGGTGTAGAGTAGTGTATATACCCAATACATATGAGATCTATATGTAAAGGGTTTCACACACTTGTCTAACCTTAGTTCTCGAACATCTAGATTCTAGCCTAGAGGCTAAGTCAAACTTACATCCTATTAAACAACTTGCTAAGTTTCTAGGGTTTAAAGTGAAAGGTGAGATTAAGTTTTTATGTTTCATAGAGAGCAATTGTTAAGTGTAGTCATTGTTCATGCTCTGATGCCAAATTTAACGTCCCAGATTCTGTCGTCTTGAGACTTAGAAGGCCCAAAAGGACAAATTCAAAAATGTTAAGAATTGTATTTAAGAGCGATGCAGAAGCATAATACACATACATGAACATATAATCATAATGCATACACCATACATTCTCAATTTTCTACATGTATATGATTACATCATGAGTTATTCCATGTTACAATTAAACATTGAAAAGAGAATTTTGCACAAGTTTGAACATGTATGCTATGATCTTACATAGTAGGTACAACCTCAACACTGTTATTTTTACTATCTTTTCTCCCATGCTAGCTTTGAATCTAAAACATATGTGAAACAACAAATCAACACACAAGCTGTCGAGTACATGGGTAGAAAGATACATATATTTATGATTTTTAATATTTGAAAAGATTGCCCAAAAAATAAAGAACGAAGATCATAGAAAACAATTCTTTAATAACAAAATATGCCAATTTTATTCATTTTTCTAAATGAGTTGCATTATTATGGTGGACTACTACCAAACATATATGTTGGGCCCTATCCTGTGCTCCAAGTACTCTGGGAAACTCCCCTTACATCGTGTGTTCTAGGGAGGTGTACCAATCAACATTTATCCATTCCCTCATAAGGGGGACAACAAGCACCTTCAATTACTTCAAAATGTCTACTCTTAATTTATGTTTCAAGTGAAAAATCACCGAGTACTTATAGTAATACTACATCCAATATTTTAAAATATAAAAAAGCATACATATATATCATGATTTGACCAAGAAAACATAGCCATATACTTAAATAAACTAACATACTTGAGTTTATAGGTTTCTATTTATATTTTAGACCATATGCATCTCTATTTAGCACCTGATTAATAACAATTAATGGTCATTAAAATAAGGTTTTACATTAATAATGGTATATATGTCCATATTAGGGTTTAGGCCAAACCTAGATTCAAACTGTCCTACACTCATGTCTGTTATTTGACTAATGATCAGGAGGTCATACCAAGGGTCTGATCTAATTTTCATATTTTTCTGATGCACATTCTATTTTCTAGAATTAATATGATGTTAAAACATGTGATTAGGCATGAATGAGAAATAACTTTATAGAGATCAAAATTACTAATATCAGAGTAGACATATGATATCTAAATTGTATAAGGGTTCAACATATTTTTATCATATTTAATCTAGATCATTTTCTAATTATTCCAATTATATGAACCCTAAAAGAATCATCATATTGTAAATAAAAAAGCCAGAAATAATGTTGCTTCAATGGTCTAAACTAAGGGTCTTATAAGAAATTAGACATTTTTATGAATAAAGAGGCATTTTTTGGGGATTTATAAGCCAAGGGAGCTATTTTAATCATATTTCTAAGATTTGGCTAATTTCTAGAAATAAGAAGACGATTTACCTTATTAGGTTTATAGGGGACGTTGGATCCTCTTATTAAAAACCACCTGGATGCTCATCACATCACCTTAATAGTGGGCCATGGCTCAGGCCAGCTGACCCGACTAGCTTGGTCTGTCTGGATCGATCTCACCTTCTCCCCCTATTATGTTCCTCCACCCTACACCACATGTATCAGACACGTGACTCCCAACAACTCTTCTTGATGCATAGGGACACCCTCATCAATCTCGGTTGCTTTCACATCAGGCACTTCTTTAAGGGCAGATACTTGCTTGGCATGCGACTAGACTTATTCTTCTCCATAGACTTTATGGCCACAGGGTGATTTTTGGCGAGTGGATGGATGCATGAGCATCAACTCCCATGGCATACAGAGGCAGCCAGAAGCTTCTTGTTCACCTGCATAACCTTTTGAACAAGGTTCATGGCGTCAGTTGATTTGTGATGCATTAGGTTCCAAGGTTTTTGTGTCTACAGAGGAGCTTTCATTAGGACTTATTGACTACATGATGGCTTCTGGAGCACTCGAGCGATAGAGGGCTTCTGCTCTGGACTCTTGTCTCACGCTCTTAAGCATCAGGTATGCTAGGAAGACCCTCATGAACTTGGTGGATGCACCTAGATACTATGAGTAGGCATTTATTATGGCCTTCCATCACCATCGACAGCTAGCTAGGCCCATGGGGATCAGGGACTCAGGCTCTGCTAAACTCTCCAGTCACTATGTCCAAGTCCATCGGTGGTTTTCCCCTCCATGGATCTTGATGGTCGACACCTGATTTCACTATCCTTCACGTTACGTAGATGAGGGGGTGTACATCCCATGATGCAACCCCTTCTATCCTTGAACTTTCCCTTTCCTGCCCATTTGTTATAGGTGGTGGAGAGGTTGGG